>VWZG01006172.1:61379-91574 GCA_013396735.1 Grallaria varia | reverse complement strand
CCCCCGGCCGGGCGGGTAAGGGCGGCGCGGCCCCGCCCCGTCCGGCGAGAAGCAGCCGGCCGACCTCGCCCGCAGCCCCGACGGGACCCTGCCCGGGCTTTCCTCCCATCCCACGCGGTTCCTGGGGACGGACGGCCCCGCGGGTCCCGAGCTCGCCAGGGCAGGGGCTGCGGGGGCTGCCGGCCGGGCTGCGGCGGGCAGGACGGCGGGGTCCCTACGGCTGTGCTCCCGGTCCGTCCTGTCGGGCCAAGCCGAGAGGACCGGGACTGTTCCCCGCCGTCCCGGGCCGGCTTCGCAGCACCCGCAGCTTTTGCGGGTGGAAAAGAAACTCCGCTCGCCTCGGCCGGGCCGTGGGGCAGGAGGGGCGGGCGAGCGGCCGGTCGGGGGAGCCGCCACGGCGGGACATGTGCCGCCCAGCGGGACCGGAGCGGCGCGGAGCTCTCCGAGGTCCTGGCACCCGGCCCGAGGCGAGCGAAGCAGAGGGCGACGGGGCACCGCACGGCCAGGCCCGGCCCGCAGGGCAGTCCGCAGCCCTCCCCGCCCGTCCCGACCCTGGTCTCGGTCCCCGTTTGGGACACGGTCCCGCTCGGTCCAGCGCGGGGCTGCCCCTTGTCCCCAGCACGACGCCGAGTCCGGGGATCGTGCCTCCCGGCGTCGCCGTGCTGCGGCTCCCGGTGCTCCACGTCTCCCCCACGAGCCCGCCCCACGGGGACGGCGGTGGGGCAGGTCCTTCACCGAGGCGGCCGCTCGCAGCCCCGCTCCTCTCCGTCCCGGCCGCCGTGCCCGCTCTTGCGCCCGACGCGTCGGCCCCTGCTCAGCCCGACGCCGCGGGCAGGCGGCGGCGCCGCTCCCGGGCCCCTCGGGGCGGGCGGGCACAGCTCCCTTCGGGGCCTCGCCTTTGTGCGCTGCGGCCGCTCCCTGGGTGCGCCGGCACCAGCGTCAGGGACTTGTTGCTCCGTATTTCTCAGCCGGGTCCAGCGCTCACCTCTTCCCCCTCGGCTGCTGCAGCGCGGGACGTAAGGGGTCCCTGCAGCAACACCCAGACAAGCCAGCTGCTGCTCCTCTGGCGTGGCCTGTCTTGAGCTGTCTCCTCTGGCCACTCCTGAGATCCACCTTTGTCTCACAGGCTTCCTGGCATGGTTTCATGCTGAGAAGTCTCTGCTGCTTCTTACAGTGCTTGGCTGTTTGTTCTCCATTCTCCTTTTAGTCTCTCCCTGATAAGCCCAGGTATCTCCCTTGCCCTCTCTGGTTCCTCCCTCAGAACAGCATTTTCCTCGCCCAGGTACCCCTGGACCCTTGCCCCTCAGCAGTACAATGGGGGCATTCTGCCTCCCCATTGCTTTTGTGGGTTATTTGGGCATTGGTGCTCCCCGGCCTCTGTGCGGAGTCAAAAACCCAAGATGACCTCAGTTTTCTTGTGAAAGTCTTGTCGAGTGCAACACTGTCCTGGCCAAAATCACCTATCCACATGACCTCTTCTTCCCAGTGTGCGGGCAGAAAAACTGCAGATGATCAAGCATTGTGTTTGATCTCCCTCTGTGGCTCCTCCATAGCTGAGCCAAACATGATCCCTCCTTCCGAGAGACTCAGATGAACTGTCCCAGACAGTGGCCACTTCTGAATCCAAGAAATCCTACCTCTAAGACTTCTACTGTTGCAACTGGCTCATATGATGGAAGGGAAGGTGTCTTTCTACCCCTGTTCATTCCCTGTTGCCACTGAGCACTGTGCTTGCTCCGGAGCCATGAAAGATGCCTGTCCTTCTGCATAGGTATGTGCCCATGTGGACCCAACTCTGTGGGCTGCTCAGGTCTGAGAGGATTTTTCAGGCCAAATGTGTTCACCTCCTCCTTTACATAATATTTCTCCTGACCATACCAGAGATGGACAGTGGGTTTTGATTTACCAACCATCTCAGATGAAACCCAGGAGGATTGCTGTGGGTTTTTTCCAGTATTAAGGAAGAGAAAGCTGAATCGTGTCAAAAGGAGTCATCAAAAATTATCTATAATACAATTTATGCTCGCATCCTGTCTGTGGCCCTGGCCAAAAGCAATAGTCCAGGTATGGGCAAGAAAGCAAAATCTGTGCAATGCCTCACATCCAACCATCTGCATATCAGGGGCTACTTGAGCCAAGTGTTTTTTCTGTATATTTAGTAAACTTTGACCCATTTGTCTTCTGTGACCTTGTTTAATCACCCCTGGGGGCTACCAGAAAGGAGGAATAACCCTGGCATCAGCCACATTGCAGGGCAAGGTGTTCCACAGATCTCTTACCTGTAGAAGAATCATGTGAAGAATAAATGACTGTTTTTCTGTTTCACTGACATCATATGACTTATACCATGAAGCAACTGCTTCTATCCCTGTGCTCTGTTAGTATCTCCATCATGCAGGTGTCTATGGACACAAGATCAGTTGCTTGATGGATCAGCTAAAGGGGTCAATGCATTCTATCTGCATCTGCTGGGTTTCCAGCTTTCTTCCAGCTGTTGCCACCCTTCTTGATTGGGGAGAGATGTGTAGGGAAACTGGTGGTGAGAAGCAGCAAAGCTTGGAGTCTGGTTTGTTGCTACAGCTGCAACAAAGAGCATGAACCGTGGGATAAGGGTACTCAACACCCAGCTCTCCACAACTTCCCTGAGAGCAGGTTTGTTCCTGAGCTATGCAGGTCTCCTCTAAGATCCAGGCATTGGTCTGATACCTTCTCTTGGGTTGATGTAGTGGTTGTGCATTCAGTCGGGGGCGGGGTGAGGTTTCTGTTGTTTCCTTGGGTGCTTACCAACACAAAGTTCTTCTGGCTATCACAACACCCATTCCTGATCCAGGTCTCCCTGATTCTCCTTGAATAGCATTGTCACACAACTCTCCTCACCATGCTTTCCACATCCACAATCACAGTATCACAGAATAATTTGGATTGGCAGGGACCTTTAAAGGCCATCTAATCCAACTCCTCTGCCCTGAGCAGGGGCATCTTCAACTAGATCAGGCTGCTCAGAGCCTCGTCTGACCTGGCCTTGAATGTTGCTGGGGATGTGGCATTCACCACTGGTCTGGGCAACCTGGGCCAGTGCTTCACCACACTCAATGTGAAATGTTTCTTTCTTATATCTAAATCAACCCTCTTTTAGCTCAAAACCATCACCCCTTGTCCTATCACAACAAACCCTGTTAAAAGCCTTTCTCTTTCTTTCTTATAAGTCCTCTTTAAGTACCAAAAGGCTGCAATAAGGTCTCCCTGGAGTCTTCTCTTCTCCAGGCAGAACAACCCAAACTCTCTCTGACTGTTCTCACAGAAGAGGTGCTGCAGCCCTCAGAGCATTTTTGTGACCTCCTTTGGACCCTCTCCAACATCTCTCCTAGGATCAATGAACAGCTGGGACTTTGTGAAGAGGAAACCAGAGGGCCAACCCTATTCTTCATCTACTGCTTCTCGTTCATTTTTCAGTCACAATGCTTTGCTTCATGACAGGTTCATTTCCTGCTCAAAGGCCTTGAAAGTCTTGGTGTACACCCACTACACTATGGGTGGGATCTGCTGCCGCCATTCCTTCCTCGCTGGGGACATAGAAAGTGACTAACAAACCAATATACCAAATTGCTTTGTGAAAGCATCTGGTTTAGACTCTGTCATAAAATACTTCCAAGTTCCTTACTACAAACCCAGCCCTTCTATAAGACACAAATGTGAGAGTGCTAGAGACCATTTAAAATTTGGGGTCTAGTTAAGAAGAGAGTATCCAGACATAGCACCTGTTTTACAAACCGTCATGTTGCAGTGGTAGCTCAGCCTCCTTCCAGATTGCTGGGGCACAGCCTGGACTGACAGGAGCAATGTGCCTCATCAGCACTGTTTGCTGGTGTGGCTGCTGGGATGCCATCCTCCATCCCTGGGGAATCACAGTGCCAGGGCAGGACCTACAAGGGTTTTTGGGGAAGGCACTGATTTCCTCATAAGAGCTCTCATCTCATCAGGCCCTGTGCTCCATGGGACAGAGATGGCACACAGAAATGAAAGCTCTCCTTTTCTTCAGCAAAGTGCTTTCAGCCAAAATGCTTTTTGGCACCTGCTGCTAATCCTCAGCCCTGCCAGCACAAATTCTCTGAGTCTTTACCCCCTATGCACACAGGAGGCCTCTTCTTTTCTGCCCCTGACCCTCAGGAAGAAAGAGATCACTGTCTGTTCTTCTGCAGCAGGACAGAGATGAAGGTGTTCTTTCCCACTGTACAAAGCAGGAGGAGCAGAGAGATGAATCCAGACCTCCAAAGACAGCTACCTGCTCTCAGGAAGCCACAGACTTGCAAGGGGTGCAGGGGTTCCATGGTCACCAGACTCCCAGGAGTGTCTTCAGGGCTCAAGCAGGCTCTTGCAGTAGCTGTTTTTGTATTTGAACCCTACACTGTCAGACTTCTGAGGGCTGTTCCACCTTTCCCACTGATATGAGGTGGGGTGGGCAGTGATCCAATGGCCCAGGTTGTATGTGCCAGTACCGGGACACTGCTTAGATGTTTGAAGAGCTGCTGCTTCTCCTTCTGCAGGTTGGATTATACTGTGGGAGTGCTTCAGGACCGACTTCTTCCAGCAGTGATTCATGCTTTTGGGTCACACTTGAAGAATGTTCTGGTCTTCTCTAGTTTCAAGATGACAGAAAACTTCTTCATCTGCTTGTGCATAGCTGTGGGTCCTCCGTTCATGATCCCTGTGTGTGGCTGGGTATATCTTCTCACTTTGAGCCCTTCTACCATGGAAGTGACTGCCTTTCAGGCCTCTTTCCTCCCATATGTCTTTCCACCATGTCCTTCCTTGCCCATGACTGTGTAATCATTCAGTCGGCAGTTTGGGACACAAGAAGCTTGCAAGGAGGAGATTCATACCTTGCTACTCTATCAATATCCTTGCAGGCAGCTTAATAGAGGTGTCTGCAGTGATCTAAGCACTGTATCCTGTCCAGTGGCCTGGGATGAGGCGTCGTCTGTTGTGTGATGTTGGCAGGCTCTGTCCTGCCCCCCTGCACATTGCTGGGAACAGCTGAGCCCTGAGCATCAGCTGTATCAGCACCTTATTCCCTGGCCACACAGCGAGCCAGTGGCGGGTCCTGGGATTAGGGAGGGAGAGCCAGCAGGGAGACACCCCATGTCCTGCAGAGCCCTGCATAAAGGTTTGTTGGCTCTGGATGCTGTTTCCAGGACAGTCCTTCAGCTCCTCTCGGCTGACTTCCTTCTGAACAGCATCGATGGTCTGGGGCAGTGGAAAGGGACAGGAAGTGCTGACCTGAAGGGCAAGGTATGGACGTTCTTTCCAGGATGGAGGTCCGGACAAGCCCTGTAAGGGTTATGATGTGCCCTGCTGGACCAAGACTGTGATACTGCTACGGCTGGACTGTGGGATGGGGCAGCTGCTGGGGAGGTCAGAGTTCAGGGTGCCCGGCGGCTCTGTGGGTGCTGCTGCTCGGAGTCGGGCAGGCTGCGGGGAGCAGGGCACGGGGGCCCTGGACTGGAACGGCTGGCGCTGCCCGCGGCAGAGCNCGGTGATGGCGGGGCCCGGGACTGCGCAAGGAGCTGCGGCCGCAAGCCGAGGGAGCGGGAGGAGGCGCCCCCCCGGCTGCGGGGGCGCTGGGCGCGGAGGGACGGGGCGGGAGGGGGCAGGACACGCACCGGCGCGCGCTGACGGTGTGTGCCCCGCAGACGGGAAGGCGTACAGCTCGGACGAGGAGAAGCTGGAGGTGAAGTCGGCGGCAACGCCGTGCAGCGAGCGGGAGGAGGAGAGCTCTGCGGGCGAGAGCGAGGAGGAGCCCTTCCTGGACGGGACGGCCGCCGGCGCCGCGCTGGGCGCCAAGGGCAAGGGCAAGAGCGGCCCCGCCGCCGAGCAGCCCCCGCCGGGCTCCGGGGCCGGGAAGAGCCGCCGGCGCCGGACGGCCTTTACCAGCGAGCAGCTGCTGGAACTGGAGAAGGAGTTCCACTGCAAGAAGTACCTGAGCCTGACGGAGCGCTCGCAGATCGCGCACGCCCTGAAGCTGAGCGAGGTGCAGGTGAAGATCTGGTTCCAGAACCGCCGCGCCAAGTGGAAACGCATCAAGGCCGGCAACGTCAGCAACCGCTCGGGAGAGCCCGTCCGCAACCCCAAGATCGTGGTGCCCATCCCGGTGCACGTGAACCGCTTCGCCGTGCGCAGCCAGCACCAGCAGATCGAGCAGGGCGCCCGGCCCTGAGCCCGGCAGGGCTCCCGGACCCTGGGGCGGGCGGCGGAGGGGCCCCGGCGCCCGCTCCCACTCCTCTGTACATGTTCCTTATTTATTCCGTGTAAACTCTGTACATACGGCAGCGTGTCCGTCTGTCCGTGCCACGGGCAGTGCGGCCGCCCCGCTGCCCCGCCGGGCTGAGCCGGGCCGGGCCGGGGCCGCGCTGCCGCGGGCGCCCGCCCGTGTATAGCTGTGATTTCAATAAATTATTTTCTATGGAGCGAGGCCAGGTTCTTCCTCGCTGCAGGGACGCGGGGCCCGCGGTCCCGGCCGCAGGAAGCAGAGAAGGGAGATGGAGAAGGGAGAGGGCTGGGAAGAGGGACAGGGGCGGGGGTGTAGGGGCAGGGAAGGGAGCGGGGACAGACACAGGGGCAGGAGCGCGGGCAGGGGCACGGGCAGGGGCACGGGCAGGGGCACGGGCAGCAGGCAGACCCCGGGGAGCGGCCGCGGGGGCCCGGGAGGGCGGGCGGCTTCGGGGCTCACCCCGGGCAGCGCCGGTACCGGGGCCAGCGGAGCAGCCCCGAGGGGAGCAGTGGTGACCTTGCGGGAGGGGGAAAAGGAGGGGAAGGGTGGGGAAGCACCCGGGAGCATCCCCATGTCCGCCCTCCCGCCGGCAGGGTCGGGGCCGCCTCCGCAGCTCTCTCCAGGGTGGGGGGACGTCTGCGCTGCCCCGCACTCCGGCCACTGCCGCAGCTCCTGTCCTGGCCCGGGACTGCCGGTTCCCTGGTGCCCAGGCGGCGGGACAGGAGCAACAACGGCAGAGGCTCACACATCCAGGCCAGCCAGCGTGTTCTGCCACCAGGCACCTCAGGCACTGATCCTGACCCCAGAACCCCATGAAGATTCAGCTGTGCACGGGGCACAGCTGCCCACCGAGCCAGCAGTGCAAGGGCCGTGTGGTTCCACCGCTCCCCGCGTGTTCAGCTGCGGGAGCCTCTGCCCTGGTTTGATGAACATCACTGAGACCATGGGACAAGGGAGCGCCTGTGCCTGTGCTGTGGTAGCAACACCCATTGCAATCCCACCAGAGGTTCCTGGACTGGGAAAAGGCTCTCTCCAAGGTGCTGCTGGGGTGCAAATTGCTCAGGGGTTTGGTGGGGAGTTTGGGTCAAACAGGGTCCAGCTAGCCATTGTCACCTTCCCTGGGAGAACACCAAACATCCCTAAGAGCCAGAGCCGACTTCATCTTCCTGGGTGCCCTCCCTGATGCCACAGCAAGAGCGGGGCCATCTCTGTGCTGCCTGGGGGAAAGTGCTCCTTCCCTCTTTGGCAGGCACATTCTGCTCACTGGAGTGTGGAGCCTGTGCTCAGCCTGCACAGCTGAGTCCTCCCACAGCACCCCGGCAGCTCAGAGCACTAGAGGTGGCTGTCCCTGTCTGTTGGCCACCGGCTCCAGCTGGCCTGGTGGGGACACCTCAGAGCAGAGCAACGGTTCAGACAAAGCCATGCTCCTGGATGTCCTTGGTGGGGGCCTCTTTCCACAGAGATGTTTTCTGCAGGTCCTGAGACAGTTCTGAGCACAGCTGGCTTCTACCACCAGATACCTTCTGCCTCTGTCCCTCCACCATCAACCTGGAACTGCCTGTCCTGGTGCTGCTCACAGGATCCCCAGTGTGGGCTTGGCCTGCTCAGGTTCCAACAACTGCTGGCATTTGCTCTGGATCAGGGGAGGTAAACATCCTCTGACAGCCCCCACTGCCCTGTCCTCAGAAAAACTGTCAGCTGTCTTTTCAACATGCTGGGGTAGAGCTGCCTGCACCTGAGAACCCCAGCTCAGGTGTTCCCCACTTCTCCCTTCCTGGGTGGGGCTTGGTCTGAGACAGAGACCGAACTTACCTGTGCTACACAGCTGCAAAGGGGACACAGCCATTTGCAGTGACTCCAGCTGCTCCTGCACTTGAACTGGTGCACACACCTCTGGCCAGGCGGGATGGGAGGGTGGGGTAAAGCCATTCTGCAGGTACAAGCAGGGTTCTGCCACTACAAGTATGTCCACGTGATGGGTCTATGTCACTGCAGCCGAGCTCAGCACAGCACTCCGTGTTAACCACAAAACTGGAAAGCATCCACGGCTCCAGTGGCAGGGCAGGGACATTAAAAGGAATTAAATTTTATTTTAGGGTTCAAGAACTCCCTTATTCTCACTGGGCATTTCTGAATGACACTGGTTTGATACGTCCTGCCCCAGTGACAGCAACAGTTTATTGTGTCCTTAACACACACCCCCCATACTGTGCAGGCCATTGCCCACCTGAACTCCATGGAGCATCTCTTCTCTTCACACTCATCCATTGGCTTCCACTGAGATGGATCCAAGACCTGAAGCTTTCAGCTGCATGGGAGTTATTTGGGTTTTGGCTATTTTTTGTTGTTGCAGTAGACCACTCTCAGAGCCCATAAACACTGCAACACTACAAACAGCCATGTTAAAATCCCCACAAGTGCTGCAGAGGTGCTGCTCGATCTGGTGCTGCTGTAGGTGACAAACTCATGCTGTCACCAGCGCTGCTGGAGAGAGCTGCAGAGCAGCAGAGTGCTCCTGGCACTGAGCAGAGCAAAGCAGAGCTCCCTGTGAACCTTGAGCATTGTGATGGCTCTGGTGCCTCCTGCACAGCAGAGAGCAAAGCACAGTGAGCATAGTGCACACCACTGCACAGGGTGCACAGAGCATGGCACTGCGAGCAGTGCAGCCCACGGTGAGAGCGGTGCATGGCACGGCACAGCCCACAGATCGCAGTGCACTGCCTGCACCAAGCAGCTGCAGCCCCTCCCCAAAGGGGAGACCTGCAGGGCCCCCTCGAGCTGGAGTGCTGGGGGTTGTGTCAGACAGGAGTGTGAGGGAGGAAGAGAGCCACATGAAAAACTGGGCAGTAAAGACAGACCTGGAGTGACTGAGCTGCGCAGCTGGAAGGCACCTCAGGTGGTCCCATTAGATCAGGCTATTGAGGAACTTGTCCATCTGACTTCTGGTATCTCCAGGATGTGCAATCCCTCCTCTTTGGGCCCCTATGCCAGTGTCCAACCACCATCCTAGTATGGTTCTTCCCTTTTATCTATTTGGAACTTCACGTCTACCAGCTTCTGGCTGTTTCCTGTGTTCTGGGGTAGGAACTGCTGGGGGGAGGAACTGTCATGTGGGTACCAAAACACACACTGGTGCCCGTGTGGGCATGTGTACACACACAGAGACACAGACACACAGAGATGTGTATACACACGGACATGCATTTGCCTGTATATAATTTATACACACATTCATACAAACAAGATTTATTTTGCCCTCAGGAAGGCAGTTTCAGCATTTACAAGGGAATTCTCCCTCCCTGGACCTGCCTAGTCAGGACAGTCGTTCTTAAAGAGATGGGGAAGGAGCCTCAATTGCATCCCACAGGGTGTTTATTCATTCAGTGCAACAAAGCTGGTTCTCAGCATTCCCTGACAAGGGACTTGTATGAAGATGTGATGGCCCACAACACGTGGTGCTGGTGCTGGTGCTGTTCATTAGCCAACAGCTCCAGGACTAGCTCAGATGCTTGGCTGACTTGCTGATGACTCACAGAGCAGCTCCCCAGGAGCTGCACATGAGCAGGAGAGAGACAATCTCCTGCTGGCTGGCACCTGGGAAGGGTCATGAGCCCCCGCTGGACACCCCTAATTTCTTTGCAGCCGGGATCGGAGTGGCTCACAGAGCAGTTCTGCAGCTGCAGAGGAGATCCAGTAGTGAGTCTGGTCATGATGGCCTCAGCAGCACAGTGAAAACTCCTGGTAGGTTCAGCTTCAGTGCCAAAGGAAAATGACCAAGATCTGAAAGAATTTACCAAGGGCATATTGGAACTGGTGATGGGGAAAGGGGGGAGAGAGAGCGAGAGAGAGAGACTGTCGTGACACTGCTGTGCTGCTGCTTGCTGGATGCTGTGAGGTTCTTCAGGAGGCTGCAGAGCTGATGACCCCCAGCTCACCAGGGCTGTAAAACCCTTCCCACGTTGGGGGGTCCCACTTGCCACCTACACTGCACCTGGCACAGCCTGCCAGCTTGGGCACTGTCCTCACCTGCCAGGCCGCATGGATGTCCACTGGGCTTTGTGAGGCCCAGTGCTGTGCCTGCCTGCACCCACCAGCAGGGCCGATACCTATGTATGGGCACAGGGTGCAGAAGCTGAAGTGGAGTGTGCTGGTGCTGTACCTTGGTGAGCCAAGGGAGCTCGGACACTGTGTCACACCTGTGCCACACCCCCCCCCAGAGGAAGGACTGACTGAACACACAAAGGTGCAGTTCAATGGCAGGATCGCTGCTCTGGCCATCCCTTGTGAAAGCACTTCTGCATGCACCAAGTGTCCCAGCTGCCTCAGAGTTGGGCAGTGCTGCACCATGCCCTGCTGCTGCCCACCTACAGATCCTCAGGAAGTTGTGCCACCTCAGCTGGGGCTCTGAGAGGGCCTGTGGGGCTTCACGTGTGAGTTGTGCCCCATGGGGGTTGTCCTGGCTCTCCAAGCTCTCTGGGAAGTGCTGCAGACCTGAGGTACAGCTGGTTTCCAGCCGGAGACTGCACACCGTGGATGTGCTCATGGCACAGTCTGCATCCCTGGCTCCTGCCCTGTGGCACTCACGCACCACCTGCTGCAGCCACTGCCTTGGCTCAGCAGTGAGTGCTGCCCTACCTGTGGCAGGGTCCTCATGGTGCTGCCACCCTCCTGCTCAGGGCCATGTCAAGCAGGGACAGTCCAGCTCTCCTGCTGTCCTGACACACCCTTGTGGTGCAGAGCAGAGCGAAGGGTCTGCCTGTGCCCTCTCTGGCATCAGCCTGAACACAGACATGAGTCCTACCCTGAACATGGACACACACATCCCGTCCCTGAACACGGACAGTCAGTCCTGCCCCTAAACACAGACACAGCTCCTGTCTGAACAAGAACATACATTTCTGCACCTGGCTACGGACACGCAGCTTCTCCCTCAGCCTGGCCTGGCCTGGGCCCATGAGAACCCATTGCCCACCTTGGCACCCAGATGTGCTCCATCATTGGGGTAACCTTGGACTGGAGCAAGGCAGGGCAGGACCCAAGTGCTGTTGCTGGTAGGGTCTGGCCCCACTGCCAGCTGCAGTTTTGTGTTTTGGCTCCCTGGGACCACGTCAGAGCCCGTGGGAAGCTGGCAGTGGTGGAAGGGCACCCCTGGAATCCCCAGCACCTGTTTGCAAGACGTGAGCAGCAGCAGGGCATGGAATCTGTGCCCATAGGGCTGGGTGCTGGCAAGTGGTGCTGGGCGCAGGCTGGGCACCCAGATCTGGGGCAGGGCTGGGATGGGAAGGGAGGCACCAGGGCTGGGCCAGGCGGGATCCCACGCAGGAGATGATGTATGGGCAGATGTATCAGATCGCACAAGATAAACAAGCAGTGAATTTCATCAGGGCCCATCATGGCTTTAATTTGGCTGCCTAATGAGTCAGATCCAGCCGCGCAGATAAAAGTTGTCAGAGCCGCAGCCCTAATGAATTTCTTGCCACTTGTAATCAAGGCAGCTTGTCTGAGGGGGATGATTAATGGGCCCCAGAGGAGCTGCCGTCCCTCGGCTTCCATTCCCACTAATGCAGTCGCCAGGAAATTAACCAAACCCAGCACCAGGCTGGGGCCAGGGCCGGTGAGGGGGCACCAACAAGCACCACGAGGGATGGGAATGAGGGGTGATATGGGTGCAAGGGGTGGACAGGGCAGGACCAGGACTGGGATGAGGGTGATGACATGGGCACATGGAGTCAACGAGGAGTGGAGGGGCTGGGGTCACTCTCTGCCCTCTGCCATGGGAGTGGTACAGGGAGGAGGCAGCAGGCGTTTGGTGGGGACAGCTGAAGGGTACCTGTGGCAGGTGTCTTGGCACCTCCCTTCCTTGCAGCACCACCACACAAGTTTGGGGACCAAGGCCCAGCAGAGGCAGGACCATGGCACAGCGTAAGGTGACACAAGAACCCTGAACTGCTGTTTGTGCTGTGGCCTGGGGTGCAGCCAGAGGAGCACTGGAGCCTCATGCTGGGAGAAGCACGTGGGGTCAGGGCTGGCAGTGCAGACCCACAGCACCTTTTACTGCATGGGGCTGCTTGTGCCTTGGAAACTAGACAACCTCCAGTCTTCTGTAGCCATCACTTAAGCATCCAGGCTCCTCACTCACTGGCACAGCCCATCACTCCCTGCCCATCTCTGCCTCTCCCCACCCCAGCCTCACACTCACGGTCCTGTGCACAGGGGCTAGCTGGCCCCAGCATGAGTGCCCATCTCCCATCCCACCAGAGCTGTGCATCCCTCTGTGGCCATGTCCTGGCACTGTCCCTCAGCACCCAGCACTCTGCTATGTCCCAGGGGCCTGGTGTGGTACAGGACTGCTACTACCAGCACCAAAGTCAGAGGACAAGGGGCTGAATGTTCATCAGCCTGGGCTGGAGAGCCACCAGACCACACTGCAGACCAGGGTGACACCAGAGGCCTGAGAGACAGCACACTGAAACTCTGGCCTGGCAGGAGGTGGGCTGCTTTATTGACCTTTATCTCCTTGGCTGCAGATAACACACACAGGGCAACTCATGGCAAAGAAACCATATATACAGTGTCCATATAAATATTTCCAATGTACATTTTATACACAAGTGACAGAGACGTTCCACAGCAGCGTCCAAAGCCTTGGGGTTCCAGCGCTCAGCTGCAGGCTTGGCCTCAATCCAAAGAGAGATGCTGCTCTCCTCTCCTCTTGCTCAGCCGGAGACCAGCCCCGCCTGGGCAGCAGTGGGAGCCAGCGAGAGGCTCTGATGAAGACACTGTGTATGGCTTTGGGGCTTGAACCTGGAAGGACAGCGACTCTACAGACAGACAGACAGCTGGGGGTCCTGGAGTGACCATTCTCTTTTCCCTCCAGGTCACCAGGAATTTGGGGGCTGCATGGGGGAGATGCTGTCCTTGCATCAGCACATGGGGAGCTGTACCAGTGAGTGCATCCCTCCTGCACCAGCCAAAAGCAGAGAAGCACAGGGGTGCAGTAGAGAAATATGCACGTCCTGCTGTCCCCCACCGCCCTATTGCAGTAGGGTGTGTGGTGAGGCTGACACAGAGGGAGGGCAGGAGGGAAGTGCCCAAACTGATCTGTCTGGGAGAGTGGGTGCAGACATCATCCTCCCCGGTACCACTGTGCAGGGGATGGGCCATACACCTGAACCATCTCCCACCCCTGCTTTATTTACAGATGTGTCTGGTGGGGGGCAGGAGAAACCAGCTCCCCCTCCATGTACCGGTCATGAGAAGGGGATGCACTGGAGTCATCCCAGTGACTAAGCAGGAGCCCCTCTGCAAGCAGACAGCACTGGGACTGCACAGTACCAAGAGCTGCATGGGGAGAGTCCAGTGGAACGGGTGCAGAGGAGCAGGATGCTGGCTCCTGGCTGGCTCCCAGCCTCCTTTGGCTGGAACGGCAGTCCCGGTGGGATCGAGCACCATGGAGGGCCCCGCTGTGCTGCTCTCAGACCCACTCCTGCGGCCCCGGTCCCCGGCAGGGCTGCAGGGCGGTGGCGCGGCGAGCCCCTGCAGGGCTAGACCGAGCTGGGGCTGGCGCTGAGCTCGGCCGGTGCCGCGGCGCAGGCGTTGTTGTTGGCGTTGGCGTTGCGGCGGGGCAGGCTGGGGGTCAGCGTGGCAGTGCTGTCACTGGGGCAGCCGTGCTGCTGCAGGATGTCGATGCACTCCTGGCTGCCGGCTCGCCGGGCATAGGCCAGTGGGGTCAGGCCCCGAGCATCCCGGCTCTTCACATCCACTCCGTACTGTGTGGGAGAGAAGCAGCCAATCAGTGGTACATGGGTGCCATGTGCCCATGGGCACAGGAGTGGCAGGGAGCAGAGGGGCTCTTAGATGGTTAAGGAGAGGGAGCCAGGAGGGCAGGCAGGGCAGCGTCAGTGGGCATGTGGGGGAACCCAGAGCAGAAGGATGGGTGAGAAGTGTCTCATGCCCTGGGTGCAGGAAGGTGGGGAAACACTGGAACAGCACCAGAAGTGCCATGGTGGAGGCTGCAGGTCCTGTCTTACCCAGATGAGCAGCTGCGTGAAGACGACATTGGCCATGGCGCAGGAGAGATGCAGCGCTGTGCGCCCATCTCCATCTCCATAGGTCTCATTCACTTCCTCCTTGGTGCCATGGGCCAGGAGTGTCACCACGAGGCGCAGGTCATCCTCCACCACAGCTCGCAGCAGCTGCTGACCCAGCGGGATGTCTGACTGGGGCAGCGGGGCAAGGAAGAGCTTCTGCTCGTATTTGGCCCGAATCCAGCGCTCCTTCTCCTCCCTGCCAGATGGGACACTGTCACTGTCACAGGTGGGGCAACCTGCCTGGGCCCCACATGTAAAGGGACAGGAATACCAGCACTGTCACCCAAACTTGTCCATGTGAGCAGTAAGTGTCTGTCACATCCAGGTATGTCCTCTATACTCTTGCCACGTCCCTGCACCCATGGCTGTCACTGGGGCTCTGTCATCCCACTCTGGACACCTGCCTGACACCTGCTTGGCTCATTGCACCTCCTTATAGCTCCATACAGACACTGTGTGGTTACATCCATGCCTGTACAGCAGCAGCATGTCGCACTCAGACTCCACACCTGTCTCTCCATGCTGGAGCCCCTCGCACTCTCCTGCATGTCTGTGCTGTGGCAGGGTTGGGACCATCCCTGTTCTGTGTCCATGTGTGGGCCATGGCCAGCAGCAGGAAAAGGTTAGCGCTGCACACGCCAGCCCAGTGTCATGGGAGGCACCTTATCGCCGCCGCCGTCTCGCCTGGCGCAAACAAAGGCTGTGTCCGCGTCCCTCCCGCCGGGGCCGGGGCCAGCGGATCGATGTGTGCCGTCCCGCCGCTATCTGCTGCCATTCTATCCATCTGCATCTGGCGGGTGGCCGCCAATGCCCCGCGCTGAGCATGCTCACTGCCGCCGGCCCCTGACCCGCGCCAGCGCTGATAAGCCGCAGAATGGGCTCTTGTTGGGATGAGTGACAGCAGAGTGGCTCTGATAGGGACAGACAAGGGCCTGAAAGGGACAGACCCTGGAGACCCACACAACACTGCCAAGCCATCTCTGTTAACCCCTTCGGCTTTGCAGCCAGACTTATCTCCTGCAGTCACCACATGGCCATGGCCATGGCCACCACAGAGCCCTGCTGACCAACCAGGATGGCGGGAGAGGATGGCCCATGCCCCGAGAGCAGGCAGGACCCCCAGCACGGGAGCACCTTGAGGAATCCTGTCTTGATGGCTGCTCCCAAACCCCTGTGGTGCCCCCAGCCCTCCTCGTGTAGTGTCCAAGAAACAACTTTCGGGTTCCCCACCTCCCTTACCTACTGCTCTCAGGGGTGGGCTTGGGGTAGCCCTCCACCGTTCCCTCCCAGACCGTGTTGGCCAGGGCGTTGCCGATGGCTGTCATGACCATGAGAAGCTCGCTAGGCCAGTCATCCAGGTCCAGGGAGCGCACGCGGGACAGGTGGGTGCCCAGGTTGCGATGGATCCCAGAGCACTCGATGCACATGAGGGCACCCAGGTTCAGACTAGCCCAGTCAGGATCTGAGGGCAGCAGGATCAGTGAGGGAGAGTTAATACCTGCACAGACTCACCAGCCCATCTCCTGTGATTCAGGAGACCCATATTTGCAGGCACCTGCCCACCAGAACTCTTCCCAGCCCAGTGCCACTGGGAGAGGTGGGCACAGAGAGGCCAGGACCGCAGGCTGGCCAGTGAGGGGCCACAGCAGGTCCCCTGCAGGAGAGGACAGGTCAGTCCCACAAGCAGGTCTCTCTGGGCTGAAAGAGGGGGTGGCTGGAGCCACCCACCATGCTGGGCGACCCCCCCTCAGTGCAGCGTCTCTTACTCGGAGCGTCGCAGTCCACGCAGAAGCTGTTCCCGCGCGCTGTGCGGACGGCCTGCATGGCCTGCGCATCGCCCTGGCTGCCCAGCCGAGCCTGCAACAGACCCCACACGACCCCCTTCACCGCAGGCCACACAGCCTGCGCCCCCCACAGCCCGCTGGCACCACACTCCAAGGGCACCCATGGGTGCTGCTGAGCCGGGGTGTCCAGCAAAGGGGCTCAGACAACAGGGTCTGGAGGGACCACAGGTCACGGTCAGCTGTGTGACAGAGGAGCAGGAGACACGGGTCATAGCAGGGAGAAAGGGCAGAGCTGTCCAGGGAGGGTGTGGACAGCCCAGGATCCAGCCTGGTGGGATGCAGAGTGCTCCATGTGGACAGAGCCTGGCTGGGAAGAGGTGACAGGAAACCTGGGGGGAGCTGCACAGTCCCAGTGATGGGATGCAACTGACTGGGAGCAGAGGGATCCAGACAGGATCCAGCCTGGACAGACAGGGAAACATGAGACATGGAGGGATGCGGCAGATGCCAGAGAGAAGTGAATGGAGCAGACCTCAGCCAAGGCCTCTTACCTTGTTCTTGCTGCTCTCACAGCCCTGCAGGCTGGCCAGGATCTGGCTCTCGATGGCCTGCACCCAGAGCTCCCGCTCCTCCGACGTTGAGGCCTCAAAGAGCCATGTCTGGCCCGTCAGTGACACAATAATGAACTCAAATGGCTCATCTGCTTCTGGAAAAGAAAGGTGTACCACGATATGGGGCTGGGAAGGAGGGGACCTGCCACTGAACAGATCCCTGTGGGTCAGCGCTGTGCCTGCACATGGGCAGGGTCACTGGCAGCACTGGGGGCTGGGACAGGCAAGGAACCGAAGCTCTGTGCCAGCCCTCCCTCCCACTGCCCACACAGCTCCACTGGCCTGGGCTCACATTTCTGCAGCCTCTTTCCCCAGCCATCTGGTCCAGGAAACCCAGGAGGCTCCCAGGCCCCTGGAATTTTCTTCTGCCCGTTCTCTCTGCCCTATGTCCCACTCCCGGAGAAAGCTGCCAGTCTCTAGAGTAGTGAAATCAGCCTCTCCAAAGACCTGGTGGCCCCAGCACCAGCTCTTGGTGCCTGCCCACAGGTGGCTTTGGAGGGATAGGCGCTGCACAGCGAATGAGGCCATGCAGGGAGGGCCCGTGCCGTGGGCTCAGGGGCAGCTCTTTACCAAGGCTTAAAATGTGCTCTGCTCCCCTAACACGTGCCAGCCCAGGCTCTGCCCCGCAGCCCCCCACAGGCACAGCTCATGGGGTGCCCTGCCTCAGCCTCGCACCCAGTACCAGCACTTACTTTTTATTGCCAACTTCAGTAGTTAGTGCAGTAAATGACTTAACTAAGCGGGGCCTGAATGGAATGACTAATAAACGTTATGTCACAGCACACGCTTCAGCTCATAGCAAAATGATTTGTAATTACCTAATTAGCGTTATGCAAATAACACCCTCATCTCCATAATGTGCCTTCCCAGCTCTCTATTAAAAGCAGGGAGTCAACTGCTCAGCTCCAGAGACAGCACTGAGGCCGAGGGGCCCCTGGTCTGCAGCAAAGCAGAGCTGCACTGGCCTTGAGCCTGGCAGGGTCTGTGCCCACTGGGGCTGGCATGAGGAGGCGAGCTGGGGAGTCTGGAGGGGGTCCTCTCTTCTGCCTGACTTCTCTGTTGTGGAGAAGTCCCTCATAGGGGAGTGAAGCAGCAGCAGGGCAGGGACTGAGGAGGTGCCACAGCCCCCAGTCAGGGCTGTGAATGGCTGCAGAGGCCACCAGCCAGGTCCCAGCAAGGGCACGGCCACCCTCTGCACCTGCTGGGCCTCCTGGCCCCATCTAAGCCAGGCTGTGCCCACAAATACCCCCAGAACATGGTGCAGCCTTGGGAAGTCTCCTTAGGAAAGCCAGCTCCAATGGGAGTGGTGGGAAAGCACAGCTCTTCCTACCAGGCCCCCAGGCACCACCTGCACTGATAAGTACCAGGCACAGACCCTACTGCACCTCCCTCCATCACGCACAGGTGTCCATCCCTCACCAACCTGAGGGTAAACGGCCCTCCTGCGCCTGTGCTGTGGTTCAGAGTGACATCAGGATGGAAAGGTGCTGTCCTTTGCCACTGCTGAGAACTCCATGGTGTGTCCTGCACGGATCCCAGCAGCAGCCACCATCCTGGAGACTAACAGTGCTTGTGCACTGGTGCAGAAATGCAAGGCTGGATCTCTACCCTAGCAGAGCCTGGGGAGGATGGAATGACTCTAGCATGTGGGACTCTCCTGTTTTTCCCTTCCTAGATAGGAAGGGGAGGCTATTTCATTCATTTCACCCTACATCAGCCTGGGACTCTTCCTCTGGGGAAAGATATCAGCACCTGCCTCTCCTGCTGGAGTCAGACTCTGGACCCTCAGGAGGCTGACAGACTGAGGGGAGCAGGCAGTCAGTCACACTGTTGGACTCTCCCCTCTCTTGTGATGCACTGGCCTAACAGGGACATCCCATTTGTCCAGCATTTGCCCTTTCCTCCAGCTCTCAGCCAAAGGAGACCCCACAGTCTCCATTCTGGGGGGCTCCCTACAGGCCATACATCTCCTCTCCTAAGGGTGTTTGCTGTGGAGGCTTCAAGGACACCAAATCCCAGCTCAAGAACAAGATTCTTGGAAAATACACAGCTGGTAACTTATGAATACTAGGAGAAGAAATAACCAGACAACAGCCAGGCTAACAGGCATTACTTCCTGGGTTCCCTGGCACCAGGCTCTGTGAGTGTTGCTGACCTGGGCAAGGGCAGGGAGCCCCCAGGCTGAGCCAGGATCAGCCCCCCACACCTGCAGGACCAGTGGTTGCCCAGGGCCAAGTATTACCAGCCAGGAGAGAGCAGGACTGCCCACGTGCTGGAGGGAGCATCTGCAGAGACCACTCTGGGGCAACCTGACACATCAGAAGAGGCTCTGTTCTCAAATCTCTCTCTTCCTTGGTCTGAGCCACCCATGGCTGCCGTCACTGTGCTGCAGAGCCCGGCACTGCGCTGGGGTGGGGGCGCTCCCAGCCCTCTGCTGAGGACATTTACAGGGGGCAGGCAGATCCCTCCTGCTGGGAGCTGGAAATTTCTGGGGCTCCACCCCCCCTGGGATGGACTTTTGCACTGTCACAGCTGAGAGACATCCTGGAGCCCTGGGGCAGCCCAGTCCCAGTCCTGGCAGCGGTCCCAGTCTGACCAAAGCCCCAGCGCCAGCTCTGCAAGTGGCAGGACCTCCTCTCCTTTCCTTCTTTGTGCCTCTTGGATTCCAGCTTCATGCTGAACAAAGGGTCTGTTGCTCTCGGAGCCTGGGAAGAGCTAACAAAGGACCACAGCTTTTCTGCCACACTAATGCAAACTCCCCACCTCTCTCCCCTGCAGCAACATGGACAGTACCTCTTTGGAGGTCCCGGCACAGCGTGGCTATGGCAGTAGTGCAGGGCACGGTGGGATCACACCCCTGGATTCATACCGGGGGTTCGGTCAAGCTGGGAAGGGAATCAAGGACTCAGAGCACCTTTGAACACGGTGCAGACCCAGCTTCTGAGACAGTCCGGGACCAGTTCCTGAGCTTCCTAAGGCACCCATACAAGTTGAATCAGACTCAAGTCATTACTTTAGGGAAAGTACAAGGCATTCGCAGCTTTTTCTGGGGAGAGGTATAGGTTTCAATGTGGTAAGGACATTTCTGGCAGGATAAAAGCGTAGCACCAAGCAGATGCCATGGGCAGAAGGGTCTGGACTACTTCTGCTGAAGCCCAGCTGGCAGAACTCCCTTCCCCATCCCACGTGTGGGCACAGGCTCCTTCCCAGCACCCAGAGGAGCCCTGGAGTTTGTCAGTTCTGGCTCGAGAGGGCTCAGGTTTCTGAAGAAGCCAATCCAACAGGAGTGGGGAGCTCTCCCCAACCGCCTCAGGGTGAGGGGCTATCCTGGGGCCCCCTTGGCCCCCCAGCTTCCCCTCAGTATGCTGGTGGGAGCCCATTATGCCAGCTCCATTAGAATTAGTGGGCAGTGGAAATGAATGCACTGCCTCTCTCTCTTGATGATTTTTTGATGATGTTTTAAAGACTGAGCTCCGTGAAGAGTTGCTGAGCAGAGTTTGGTGGGAGCCAGCTCCGTTAATGGGTGTTAACCCCACGACCCCCCTCCAACGCCGCCCAGCAGTGTGGGCTCCAAAAGGGAGCAGAATTAGGGAGGGCAGGGCAGAGTGGTGAGGACAGTGGGGCCATGTGGCACCCAGACCCCACTGACAGCTGTGGGGAGCCGGCTCTGTCAGGAACCACAACCAGGTGACCAGCTCGGGGCAGTCACTCTTCCCCAGGCAGCTGTGCTGGGCAGGCAGTCAGCAGCCACCCCCCAACACACCAGCTTTGGGAGAAAGCGTGTCCTCAGGGCTGCCAAGGGAGGGAACAGACACATCCTGTGTGCCCTGCTGAGAGCCAGCACAAAGGGACAGGAGGGGGGTAAGGAAGAGCCCACCAAGGTGCAACGGAGGGCCAGGGCTCTGCTGTCCCAGGGGGCCCTGAAGCCAAGGTGTCCAGTGGAATGGTGGGTCTATCACTGACACCCACAGAATGTTGGAGAGGGCATGGCGTCCTGGAGTGTTGCCCTCAAAACTTGTGCCAAGGCCCCTCTCTCTGCTCTGAGTGATGGGAAGCACAGCTCTGAGCAGAAGGGATGTATCAGGGGCTAAAATACCCTCAGCTTCAGAACAGCACAGGGCAGAGCTCAGTCCTGCTCTGTGAAGGGCTCTGGTTACCCACATCAGTGCTCAGCCCGGAGACCCCGCTGTGGGAACCTCGACATGGAGCCAGGTGGGCAGCACTTCCCACCACCTTTCCTATGGACACCCTGGCTCCCCCCAGGGCGCAGCAGGTCACCCCAGGCCAGCGTGTCCCCACAGGGAGCTGCAGTGGGGCAGGCTGGCCCCATCCTTCACCCCTACCCAAAGTGTCCCCACAGAGGTTGGGGCAGCACACTCAGAGTACAAACAGCAATACTGGGGCGCTTCTCCCCTGTCCCACAAGCACCAGGACACAAAGCAGCTCTGTTAGGACACAGAGGATGGAGCAATGTCCTTCTGGTCCCAATGCTCCTCACTCAGTGGCAGAACTGTGCTCCAAGCATTCAGACATAGAGCAGCAACTCCCTCCCCACACAGTGCACTGGACAGAGCTCCCCCATGGCAGTACAAAGGCCCAGGGCAACACTGCCCACCCCAGCAGGCTGGGCTGGGGGAGCTCAGCACAGGGGATGGTGGGAGCACCAGCACACCAGGCATGGAGAGCCCTCTGTGTCAGACAGCTCCCTGGCCGGCTCCTTCCCAGCCACAGAGGTGCACAGGATAGCGTGGGACACCTTCCCTGCATCCCAGCAGGTCAGACAGGGAGGAGCAGAATCTCACTCAACACCAGCAAAACAGGAAACAGAGCTTGCACTGAGCCCTGTTCTCCAAGAACAAGTGTCCTCTCTCACCTCTGCTCTTCCCCATCTCCCAGTCACATCCAGCCTCCCCTCCATGCTGCCTTTTTCCCACTTCCATCCCTTCTGCCCTTTTTTTGCTGCCATAGCAGAAGTGTCTCCAGATGTCCCGGAGAGTGGGTGGCCATACAGAGAGGTGAGGGGATGCCTCCAGTGTGTGGGGTGCATGGCAGGAACCAGGGGCAGGTCCCACTTGAGGTGCAGGGAGACCCTGGCCCACAGCTCTGTCTCTGGCTGCCAAGCCTGTGAGGAGGGTCCTGGAGCAGGGCAGCCAGCAGCCCTCGGCCTCAAGATGCTTGTTTGCAAGCTGCCACTGTACCACATCATTATGAGGTGTTTGGGATATCAACAAATTAGCAGGCGTCTGGGAAGAGAAGGATGCAGCACCATTCGTAAATGTCAGCTCGCTGCCTCCTCATTTTGCAGATCATTAAACCCAATATTCCCAACCTGTATTAGTGCAATGGGGACAGGCCCCTCTGCGGGGACAGCCGCCAGGAAAGCACAGCAGGAACAGCGCTGTGGAGACCCCCCAGCACCCGCCGTCCCAGTGCCTCCAGACCCTGGAATGCCCCAGGCTGAGCTGGCACGTCCCCACGGGGAACTGCACGGGGCAGGGGGGGCAGTGGAGGGCTCAAGCAGGGATGGGCAGAGCTGCAGAACAGAGGGCACACGGCAGGGTCCCAAACAGGGTCCCAAACAGGACAGCGTGTCAGGAGGAGCACATGCTCCTTAGGGACACTGCAGGTACACAGGGATGTGGAAGGGGGTCATGTAAGGGTGAAAGAGTGTAATTTCAGTATACATGGGGGGCAGATACCATACGAGGTGCAGCGTGAGCACAACGTGACAGTGCTGGGAGGTGGCAGAAGGGCCGTGGGGGTGCATGCAGGCACCAGGGCAGGGGGTCACACTGTGAGTACAGGAGGGAGGGCACGGAGAGCACAAGCTTTGTGGTATGAGTGGAGGCTTGGGGTGGGGTCAGGGCCGTGCACGTGAGTGTCTCTTGGAGGGACAACATGGAGCTGTACAAGGTGCCCCAGGAACCCCAGAGTGAGGGGATGGGAGCTGATGCAGATGGAGGACTGGCTGTGGCGCGGCGATTCCCGGCCCCGGCTGCCTCCCTCCCGCCAGGATGGAGCAGGGAGCTGCGGGGTAATGAGCAGGAGTGACTTGTTAGCACTGAATTAAGAGGCTTGGCGGACGGAAGCACGCGGGTGACACAAGCTGTGTGGGGCAGGGCAGAGCTGAGCGATGGCAGCTGGAATCCCCAGCAATCTGGTGAGTGTGGCTCAGCCTGGCGCTCCCGGCTCACCGCGATCGGCCCCCGACAGCCCCTGACAGTTGGCATTAATCACGCACATCGCCCCAACACAACTCTTTACTGGCCATCAATTTCCCGTGGGTTTTAAAACTAAAAAACAAAGACAAAACCGCGTCGTTTGGCCGCCACTGAGAAGCACATTAAGGGGCTGTCAGCTTCTCGCCATGCACCCTGCATCACTCTTTAAGCACATGAGAAGTTCATTATCCCCGGAGCTCTGGCAGCCATGGGGAGGCTGGCGCAGGGAGCATCGCGAAGGTGCTGCTGCCCTCAGCTGTGTCTGGTGGCTCCTGGGCCCTCCTGGCTCTCAGGACAGAGGCTGAGGGTCCCAGGTGTGGAGGAGTCGTGGCTGCAGAGGAGCTCTGGGCCACTCTGCGGCAGGATGGGGCACTCCTGGCTGTGGCACTTCGCTGGGCTCTGATCTGAGCAGACTTTCCTAATGGTCCCTACAGGCTGATGCTGCAACCCCACTGTGGTGATGAGCATCTTCATCCCCTGACAGCCTGACACATGTTTGCCAGCCTGTGGGTGCTCCCTGACAGCCCAAGGCGCACTCCCCGGTTTGGTGACATCCCCGGCAGCCCAATCCCACGCCTGCCATAGTTTGTGGATGCTCCCTGGCAGGCTGACACTGCGCTCTCTTTAACATGAGCCCATGTAAAAAAGCAACAGCTCGTTTGATTTATGATACTTCAGAACAACTAAGATTCAATTGCTCTGCACGTCCCTGGCTCTGATTACCTCCTAAATGAGATAAACTGATGGCAATTTATCCCCAGACCTCACCAGCTTTCCCAGGATGCTAACCTGAGCCGCTCGTGTCCCACTCACAGGTGTGGGGTGGGCCCAGGAAGGTAAAGACAGCCTATGCACTGCCCAAACCTGCTCCCCCACACACCCCCATGGCCGCTCCTGCCTAGAGGGACACTATGACAGAGGCTGAGCCTGACATCATACCCAGCCCCACGCAGGTCCTGGTAGGTAGGAGGTATTGGGGGGTCCCGCTGCAATGCTCTCCAAACGGGCACAGACACACTGGCCTGAGCTGATGGAGAGCATGGCTCATCACTGGGCTGTCCCCACACTCCTGCCAGTACACTGGACAGTCCACAGAGGGATGAGAACCACTGTGCCCCAGCACAGGTCCAGGAGCAGCTGGTCCCAGTCACCTCTGCCCGATCGCAGCACTGAGCTGGTGGGTGCTGCACCCATTCACCCACTAGAGAATACAGGGGTTTGGAAAGCCTGGATTCACAATGGAGACATGGGAGATGGGCTGCCTGTGTGACTGTGGGTCACGGGTGCCCCCTCTGCTGTGGTGTGGTCTCCTGACCCCTCACACAGAGCTTGCACTGCTCCCTGCCACCGCCATGCCGCAGCAGCTCAGCTGCCCATTCACTGTCCCCAGCACCAGCAGCAATGCTGGTCACAGCCAGGGGACTCCTCCTGCTCCCAGCGCCAGTGCCAGAGGCTCTGGCAGCAGGAGGATCTGCAGTGTGCAAGGTCTGTGCAGTGATGGATGAAGTTTGGGAACTGACACTTCACTGGCTAATGAAGTTCCATGGTGATAAATACAAAGGAATGCACATTGTAGGAAAAAGTTACATTACTCCAACCACTGACAGGGCTCTAAAATCACCATATCAACCCAAGACAAGGCCTTGCATCACTGCAGGTAACACAGGCCTCTGCCCAGCTCACTGCCATGGCCAAGGACCAGGGCAGGGAACAACAGAAAATACTTCGATGGCCTCATGCTCCACCTCTGCCACTCCACCTTCCAGGGATGCTGCCAAACCAGGAAGAACAGTGAGAGAGAGCATGTCTGAAACAATATCCCTATGAAATGACAGAAAAACTGGGATGACTCAAATACTCTGGGTCTGGGCACCCAAGGAGGAGGGTGACAGTCTTCACTGCCAGGAGCAGGAGACTGGGAATTCTGCCAATCACACACATGTTGTAGAAAAGGAACCACTCAAATTCTAAGACTTTGAGCAGTGGTTAGTCCATATTACTACTTCATAGAAGTGTTCTTGAGTTCAATTACCTTTTCCACTACATAACTGCGTTCCATTCTGCGTAACGTGAGGTACCAACATCCACCTCTCACATCCCATCAGCTGTGCTGAGCAGCCATAGGACCATACTCATCCTCTGCAAGCACTGACACATCAGTCCTGCATTCTTTGGTCCTTGTGGTCAGCTGAGTGCCTTCATGTCCACATCATAAGCCCAGCCATCACACCCAGGTCAGCTTTGGGACCTTCTTTAAAACTCCTTCTTGGAATATTACTGAAGGATGGGACACAGTACTTCAGCACCTGCTTTCTCAGTCTCAGATGTGGGTGCAAAGTCATTCCATCCTTCACTATTTCACTGTTCATACAAAGAATGAGTCTCTCTTTTCATCAAGCACTTGGGCAAGAACCGCAAACCAATGGATCTGCAAACCATATACCCAGAGCTAAGAACAAACTGCAGGCACACCATGGTTTGCTATACATGAGACCAGCAGGTATGACAGACTCAAATAATGCTCAGGGTGACTCAACCACTGCAGAGGGGAAGCCTGTCCTAGACTTGGTGCATTTCAGATGCAGACAACCACAACAGCAAAGGAAGAACAGAGCCACTAACTCTGCACATCATCACTGCAGTATTTCCAAGAGAGGGAACTTGAGGAGAGCTGTTCTGCCATGGGACACCTGGACTGATGGGCTGCAGGTGGACTCATGATGAAGCGAGGTAGCAGGACAGCCACAGCAGCTTTGGGTACAGACCAACATTTTCTGGTTTGTTTTGCAGCAGCCATTAGCTTCCTACACTTGTACTGAGCCCTCCTCCCATCTGAATTACATCTTTACTTTGGTTCACTACAAAAGCTTATTGAATGCTGTGGGACAGGGCGACCAAGGATAAAGCCTTTTTCCAGAGGCTAATCACAGATGCAGGCTTTGGAGAAAGCAGTTCCCAGCCTCATCTCTAGCTGGACAAGCCACCTGGGTGGCTTTTCCTAGCAGAACACTTCTCCATGCCTTGCAGCCTCCTGCCAAGCTTTGGGTCCCTCTTCAACAACCCCAGACATCAGAATTTCTCAACACAAAAACCATCAGTCCTTTGAGTGTCAGCTAAGCAACGCACATGCCTTCAGTTGAACTAGACAAACTTTTCCAGAAGACCCTTGGCTTGAGGCAGGTGCCTGGTGCAGGTCTTTTAAATTATGAAAGTTTGGCCAATTTCCAAAACAGAAATAGGTTCTTGTGGTGAAAAGCATCTGCACACCTTAACCATGCGGTGTGCTACCACAGTTAGTAATTGTAATTACCACTGAGGGTCTGTGCAGGCACAGGCATTGACAGTGGTCCTGCCTGCACTGCACATGAAAAATGGAGGGAAGAGCGGATCAGAGAGGCTGGTTTCTCCTTCCTTCCTAAGCCCAAGCTGCTTGGACAAGCAGTGCTCTGAGTCCCAGATCCCCACCAAGCCTTGGATGAGGAGCACTCTGAGCACCAAATTCCCCCCAAACCCTGCAGGATCCCTGGATGCCTGGTGCTCTGGGTTGGCAGTGCTGCCAGATCCTTCCTACCTTCTGCTGCCATGCTGGGGCCATCAGGCCGAGTCGTCCCTGTGCTCTTTTTCCTGCGATGCTTCTTCCTATTGGCATGTGGTGATGGAGGCGGCTCCAGCTTCGGGCTGGCGGCACTGGAAACGTTTGGGCTGGAGCTGAGCGAGTCGGCAGTACCGTTAGCTGGGGACAGAGATAAAGCAATCATGTACAGAGGGACAGTGACAGTCTGCTCTTTCCAGAGACACCCAGGTGTCCTGGAGTTGTCCCAGGTAGTCACCTGGCTCAACCCACACGGCCACATGAGACAGGGAAGTACCTGCTCAGCCCCATGGCACAGGGCTGCTCTGACACTCGCTCCAGCTCAGGGATAGCAGACCCTTGGGCAGAGTCAGGCAGGACCTGCTCTGCCCCAGGATCCAGGCAGGATCATCACACAGGGGCAGCATTAGCACCTATGCAGACGGGACATGCACAGTGCCATCACTGAGGCAGCTTGACGGGCCACCCCACAGCACGTGGCCCTGGGGGAACAGCTCAGCAACAGTGTTCTCACAGGGCTGCGTGAACATTTTGGGAAGGGACAGGCCCAGGAGGTGCTCCTGGCCCCCCCCCGGTAGATCCAGGACCCAGGATCTGCAGGAGCTCTGCAGAAGCACTGGCCCCCCCGGCACTGCTCTACCAGACGAGGTGACTGGGGTTGCCACACTCAGGAACCTGAGCATGATGGGCTCAATAGGCTTCCGATACGGAGCTGAAGAAGCTGCATCCCCAGCAGCAACGCACCAAATTTATCCTCAATCATACTGTTCCTTACAATTAATAGCAGAATTAGAAACAATCAGGGAGCTGCCTAATTACTGTCAATTAGAGTGCGCTAATCAAGCTCCGATCACACACACACACGCTGCCGCTGCACTCACCATTAAATGTCAAATTTCATTAGAGACCAGCAACAAAATCAAAAGCCTGACATTCAATTTCAGCAGCACACACAGAGCAGGCTTCCAATCAGCATAAAAATGCAGACTCCGGGGAAGGCAACGAGGCGCAGGAGCCCTCACTGCACTGTTAACCCTCTCCTAAATCCACTCCTGCCTCTCCAGTGTCCACCCACCCCCAGATGGCAGCTCCCCTGTCCCGGCAAGCTTGCCATCCTCTCTGCCACAGCCCAGTGTCCTGACCCTCCATTTCCATGTTGCGTAGCACCTGGAATTAAGAAAAGCATCACAGTGTTGCACAAGGGCACAAGTTCCAGCAGCAGGACTGTGGGGACCTGCCAAGCCCTTTTCCCACCCCAGCCCAGCCTCTACTCCCCCAGTTCAGTCTGGTTTGGTCAGACTGCCTCCCTGGGGTTTGATCTGCCTTAACAAACATCAACAGCAGGGTGGAAAGGGGCACAGAGAGAGACAGAGTGGCACAGAGGGAACAGCCCAGGATGTGCCACAGGCAGGGGTCGAGGTGCAGCCGGTGTCCTCCTCAAAGAGATAGGAGAGGCTGCAGCATTGGATCTATCCCAACTCTGCCTTCTCCTGCACTGGCACACACTAGTAGGGTGTTTCTGATGCTATTTATCCACAGGGAAATAGCTCACCCTTGACAATTAAGAGAGATAAATCTAATAAAATCAGACTCCAGTTTTATAAATATAAATTACTGATCCAGTTACAGGACTGTGCTTAGAGCAGGTGTGAGGCACCTTCAGCTCCCAGCTGCATCTCACAGGAGACCTGAACTTTCTCGTCAGTGGCTACACGTGGTGGCTTCAGACTCCCTCTGCTGCCCACCTGCTCACCAGGATGCCCCCGGGGCCAAACCTCATGCTGCTAACACTGTCCCCCTCCAGGCTCAGTGAGCCAGGTCCTGCCCTTCTGCATTCTTCACCCCGTGAGCCTGGCACCTCCTGATCCCCGAGGGATCATCGCCCACATGCCTGCTCTTACTGCCCAGCACGAGAGCTGGGGTCTTTCAAGGCCCCTGTGGGATGGGGTTGGGATGGCAATGGGGTGGGAGCAGCATGTGGAACACACTGCCTCTGCAAGATCAGGCATTGCTTGCTCTCCCTCCTTCCCCAGCAGGGCAAGTGAGCCCCTCTGATCCACCCAAGGACTTCCGAGTCCCCGTTTCACCATGGGAACCCTCTACAGGCACACCTGGGACCTGCTGGGCTCCATCTCCAAACCAGCGAGTCTTACGGGCAGCCCTGAGACCCCACAGATGGGTCACAGAGCTCCTCCATAAGGGACAGACATAGAACTGCACATATGACTGTACATCCCCATCCCATCCCTCTTCTGTGTGCACTCCAGGGCACAACTGGAGCAGGCAGCCTGTCCTCAGGAGCTGGGAGGACAGCCTACATCCCTGGCAAGTGCCCAAAATCTGCTCTGAGCAGAAAAATATTCTTTACCTGCCTGGCCATGCAGAGCTGGAAACACAGCAGAGGGCTTGGACCCTGGCAGAGCTGGTGTTCAGGTGTGGTGCAGGGATCCCCTCATGCTGCACAGCCCCTCGGTGGAGGGGTAGTTGTGCTGTGGGAAGCACTGTCCACCCCCCAAATGCCCTCTCCCTTGTGATGCTCACAATCCACGTCTGCTGGTTGTGGCTGTGGGTGACACAGCCCTGGGAGCTGCCTGGGACCCCTGGGCTGGTGGCCCCTCATATGCCATGGCCCCCTCAGCACAGCTGGCCCCGTTACGTGTCTGTGGAACACTACACAGGGCATGGCCAGGCAGGAGTGACCACAGGGCTTGGGGTCCAGCACAGTGCCTCAGGACCCGAGAGTGGACAAACAGTCACCAGTGCTGCGGACACACCATGAGCACCAAGCTGACATCTCACCCTTCACATCATGGGGAGGAGCAGAAACAGAGAATCCACAGAATGGCTTGGATCAAAAAGGACCAAAGATTATTCAGTTCCACTCCCCTACCATGGGCAGGAACACCTTCCACTAGGCCAGCTTGCTCCAATCCCCATCCCTCCTGGCCTTGAACATGTCCAGGAATAGGGCAGCCACAGCTTCTCTGGGCAGCTTGTGTCTCACCACCCTCTCAGTAAAAAACCTCTTCCTTATATCTAGTCTAAATCCACACGCCTTTGGTTTAAAAATGCTATTTCTTGTCCTGCCACAACAGACCCTGCAGCTCTGCTCCCGTTAGTCANGGGGAGCAGAGGGATGGGGAGCAGAGGGATGGGGAGCAGGGGTTGGCTTGCTCTCCTATGACACCCAGGCCAGGCCAGGCCAATGCACAGCGAGGCTGCACCAGCCCCCAGCTCTGCAGTGGGGCTGCCGGGAGGAGGGATGCGACCTGCCACAATGACTCCTGAGGCAGGAGGGCACTGGGGCAGAGAGCTGCTCTTCAGAGAGGCTGTGCCACAAAATTCACCCGTACCAAGGTACCACGTGTGCTGGCCGTGGCGCTGCACCAGGGTGTCAGCCCTGCTGCTGTGCACACTGGGGCACAGAGGCTCCCACTGCCCGCGCCCACGGNCCGCTTTTGGTTAAAAATTGCTTTTTCTTGCCCTGCCACAACAGACCCTGCAGCTCTGCTCCCGTTAGTCAGTCTCTAGTTACTGTGCATGGAAGAGGCAGATTGGCCGGGGTGCTGCCAGTGTGGACAGCTCCTCCATGGATGGGAGAGGGACGGGGTGGGCAGAGGGACGGGGTG
>VWZG01006172.1:31902-61372 GCA_013396735.1 Grallaria varia | reverse complement strand
GGGGAGCAGAGGGATGGGGAGCAGAGGGATGGGGAGCAGGGGTTGGCTTGCTCTCCTATGACACCCAGGCCAGGCCAGGCCAATGCACAGCGAGGCTGCACCAGCCCCCAGCTCTGCAGTGGGGCTGCCGGGAGGAGGGATGCGACCTGCCACAATGACTCCTGAGGCAGGAGGGCACTGGGGCAGAGAGCTGCTCTTCAGAGAGGCTGTGCCACAAAATTCACCCGTACCAAGGTACCACGTGTGCTGGCCGTGGCGCTGCACCAGGGTGTCAGCCCTGCTGCTGTGCACACTGGGGCACAGAGGCTCCCACTGCCCGCGCCCACGGGTCCCACAGCCCCGCACAGTGTCACCTGCGGGGGGGACCCTCTCCCAGCACAGGGACAAGGAGATGCACCCGTGACCCGTCCCCATTCGCAGTGTGCTTCCTCCAGCCTCCCCCGTGTCCGGGGCGAGGGGGCCGCCGGCGCATCCCCGCTCCGCGCTGCGCCCTTCCGCTCCCCTCGCCCGCGCTGCCCCATCAGCAGTAACAGTCTGATTAATTCGCTTCCAGCAGGGAGCTGATGGGGCCAATGATGGAGCCGCTGCATCAGGCGCGCTGAAATTGATAGTTTTTCACAGTTACAAATGAGGAGCCTCCTCAGCTGCAAATGGCGCCCGCACAGTCGGACTCCGGTAATGATCATAAAGAGGCTCCTTTAAACTGCGAAAGCCCCTGGGAGCGGGCGGGGGGGCGGCTGCCGCGCTAATGAGAACTACAAGGGGCGAGCAGGCATGGAAATGGCTCCTCCACTCTTGATGTGCATTTAACTGCTTTTTTAGTGCAGCGGCAGAGCCAGGAACGAAGGAGTGATGAATGCAGCACAAAAGCATTTATTTTCCAATTCGGCAAAGTGGCTACGTTGGGAAATGTATGAATTATTTTAATTCACTCAACTGTCCTGAAACATCACAGAGAGCGAGTGAGCGTGGGGGAGGGGGGCGGGCCATACTCACTGTGTGCTCCAGAGACAGAAATCACTCCTATTCGTTCAACTTCCCCAAAATCTGGGAAATGGGGGTGCTGACAGGGAGTAGAGATGGGGAAACCAGTGGTTACCCCTGCCATGGTGAGCTAGGAGTGAGGTCAGAGCAGAGAGGTCACAGTCATGCTGCTTTGGAGCAGCATCCCTTGGCTGGAGATTCTCTGTGCCCAGCAGGACAGCTTCTCCTCTGGTGGGGACACTGCCAGCCAACCCTTAGCAAGGGGGACAGCCCCAGTGAGGCTCAGAGGCTGTGTGTGACACCCGTGAGCAGACTCCAGACCTGCAGCCACCAGCAGAGCTCGGGACTGCCCTGTCAGTGAAATGAGCCCCCACCTGGCACAGCTAAGGCGAGAGGGGCCGGAAGGGCTACTCACAGGGGTTGGGGCAGGTGCCGGGGATAGCCACAGCCTCGTTCCACTGGTCGGCACTGGAGACGGAGTAGGAGCGCTGGTGCATCCCGTCCGGCTTGGAGCTGAAGCCCACCAGGTTGATGCCACTGATGGAGCGCTCGGAGTGCAGGGATGTGCTGCTGGTCGAGTGGGGAGCACCTGTAAGAGACACGACCTGATAGCAGACCCACTGCTGCCCTGAAGCATAGAGGGAGGAGGCAAAGTGTCCCATACCTGATACCACATTCCCCCAGTGGCCCTGTGTAAGGACAGGCTCACTCTGCCCCTCCTCTCCCAAAGGTGGTGCGAGAAGAGCCCAGTGCACCCCACTTCCCAGAGAGACTCCAGTTGGTAGGTTTCAGTGCAGCACCCCAGGATGCACAGCTGGGGATCCTGGCACACAGCTTCCATACAGCTGGAGTTTACAGTCTGCTCATGATTTTCACTATGGCCTCTGGCACCTGGGGAAATTCAAACTCACTCCATGGCCAGCATGCCCACCCATACCTCAACTTCACTCCCTGCGTGTCCCTGGCAGGAAATCCAGCCATGCTGGAGGCACAGGGAGGGAGTGGGAAATCAGAGGGTATCAAAGGGACAAGCAGGGGAACAGACGTGTGTAAGGCGGGAACAGCAGGTGGAAATGCCTCTTCCCACTCGCCGTAAACTTCTGGGGCTGTGCCCAAGAACACGAATCCATGAGGGAGGAGTGTTTTTGGGACTAGAGGCTGTCACAGAGGACAAGATCAATCAGTAATTCAAAATGGGTCAAGTGTTTCTGGATTACAAGGACACCCAGAATTTCCAGAATAGCAAACAGAGCGGTTCTGATGGAGAGCACACACTCTCCTGTCCAGTCTGCAGGCAATCTGCCATGGAGGAGGACACTGCCCCGTGGGATCCCACCACACCTGCCCACCGTCAGCCCTTTCCTGTGCTCCCCTCAGGGCATTCAGCTCCAGCCACTGCAGAGGAAGTGCTCTGGGAGCTTCGGGTGGAGTGAAGGGGCACCTTCCCTGTTCCAAAGCTACAGCCTCTTCCTTCCACGCCTGGAGGCGCAGACGCTGAGCTGAGACTCCCACTGCAATGCACCTGGCCATGGCCCAGGGCAGGGCAGTGGAATGGCTCCAGCTGCCACACCTCCACAGCTTCAGCCCCAGCACACCAACTCCTGCATGGCCATGACAAAGTCAGGCTACAAGGACCTTGTAGGGTTTGATGGGACTGATGGAAGTGGAAGCTTTCCACAGAAGCAAATGGACACCTGCAGGAGTGGGTCTCCAGCAGAAGCTGACACAGCCAGGGCAGTTCACCTGTGTGAAACCAGCCCCACTTGACTCCTGTGGATCCCAGCATGGCTAAGGTGGAAGGGAGCTCTGGCATCATCCTGTTCAGCCCCAGCTCAAGCAGGGCCCCCCTGAGTCAGTGACCCCAAACTGTATGACAAGTTTTGAGCACCTCTGAGGAGATGGCACAACCTCCCTGGGCAACCTTTCCCCATGCTGGGCCACCCTCCACAACGAGCAGAGGCCCAGAATTTGTACATAAATGTACATTTCTGTCCCTGCTGTTTCCATGAAAACCCAAGGGATGCTGTTCAGATGCTGCTGGTATCTGGGCACAGCCAGGGTTGCCAAGTGCCTGACAGGACAGCTCAAGTGCCCAAATCTCCCCTTCAAAGGCATGTGCTGAACAGAAGGGCAACAAGGCGGGTCTGTCACCCACCACCATCATCATCATTGCCACCACTCATTCATGGCCAGCATGGCAGGTGCTTCCCACTCTCCTCTTCCCTGTACCGACCCTGGACCAAAAATCCCCTTCCCCTGTCATGTTGTGCAGGGATCACCTGTGAGCCTCAGCTGCAGATCCCACCTGCCAGCAGTGCTGACACAGGGCCCACTGGGACACGGTACCCTGTGCCCTGACCTGCCAGGACTCTCACCCCGAGCTGCCAGGGCCACAGCACCCTGCAATCCGAGCTGCCAGGACCCTACACAGCCCCTGCCTTGCTGTCTCCAGCCTGGCTGCCGCATGCTCCCCCTCCCTCCCCTTGTTCAGCGCCACAGAAACACGTGTAAAACCATGACACTGACTTTGCCTCTAATTAGCCCTTAATTTACAAGACACACTCGGAAGGGTAATTAGCTGGCGCTCTGCTCCTGACTGCTGCATCCATCTCCTCTCGCCTCCTCATGGGAGGGAGCCTGCTGCTGCTGGAGCAGGGACAACGCTGCTCTCCGGGGACCAGGACGAGCTGGGTGCTGACGGGATGGGACGGGACAGGATGGGATGGGAACGGGCTGTCCAGCACTCAGGCAGTGCCTGCCAGCCCGCAGTGCCCAGGCACACAGCCCATGTCCACAGCCACAGCTACAGAGAGGAAAGTGAAGGGAGGAGAACAGAGAGCCTGGGAGAAGCTGGTTCCTCAGAGAGCAAAGTCCCGCAGGGCTCCAGGGAACCCAGATCTTCACCCTGCACCCTCACCCAGCCACACTGGGAGCCCCAGCCTGCCAGGATGTGCCCATCCATCACTTCTTTGAGGAGCAGTGCAGGCTGCCACAAATGCCCAAAATTCCATTTTGAAAGAAGGAACAGTTTCCATCAGCTTCTGCAGCCCCTTCGAGCTCCCAGCATCTCACTCCAGCTGCCTGGAGTCATCCAGCTGTGGGGAAAACCCCCTATAGCCTGTCCACTCGCTCAGGTCATGGACCTCATCCTGCACAACTTTGGCATGTCCCAGGGAGCTGCTGGGTGGTCCCAGCAGGGCCGGAGTTCTCAGGAATTGTGTCTCTTTGAAAATGACACCCTGGCTGCTGCTGGGTATGTTCCCTGTAAACTGGGCAAGACAAGTGACAGGTGAATAGACAGCTACATGTAAATACCATCTGCTCCTGAGCCAACACCTCCAGGGGCTGAATCCCTGACCTGCTGACAGCCCCTCAAGTCCCTCTCCAGTTACTGTTTCCTCAAAGCCCCCAAAAGAGACTCATGTGGCCACATCGGTGTGACCTCACTGGCGGGCAATGCTTCACGATGCCTTTTCAGTACAGCCCAACTGGTGATGTGGCAGTGGATGGAAAAACACCTGAAACCACAATGGCTTTTTCCCAGGTGTGACATGTGGCAGCCTGGACACTGGGATCAAAGTAAACTGGAAATTCTGCATTAAGGTGTGGCTGCCCAGGAAACAGGATAAAGGTGAGGTAGCCAAAAGGGCACTGTCAGTTGGGAAAGAGATCATTTGCAGAGTCGCTTAAAGATCTTTTTAGGGTCCCTTCAATATTTTCAAGAGGAACTTGTCAACATAATGCAAAGGGTGTGGTAAAACTTCCTGGTGATATTACGCTGGATGCTGCTTCCAGGCCCTTACAGTACAGGGGACCGTGGCGTCAGCATGGAGAACAGGCTATGCTGAATTTTAAAGAGGCACCAGCTGAAAGCAGTTTAGGGATCCCCCTGGATTTATGGCCAAGAACAGGACAGGTCTTTCTTCTGGAGTGCCAGGCCTTGCTCCAGCATAGGCAGAAGGACACTGCTGCTGCACCACAGTGTAGAGGGGCTGTTAGCATGTGGCACAGGATGGTGATGAAGGTGCTCCAGGACAGGGTGAGGACATCCTGGCATGGAGCAAACCCTGTTTTCTCTGGTGCTGCAGAGGCTGACAGCACAGTGCAGCTTAATGCTATTGACCATCTGCCAAATGGTATCCCAAGAAGTCACCAGTCACTGCTGCCCCTCAGCCAAAATTTCAGGGCATTTGTTGCCAACTGATGGTAATTTATTCCCAGGAAGAACCAAGACTACTGTGAATCACCTTTAGTGTACTGCTCTGCTGGTGCCTGCAGCCAAGCATGTCTCAAGACCTCCCCAAAAGCCCTGGCTACTTGGGACCCCAATACATGGAGCTGGACGAGAACCCACCTCCAATCCCAGAAACCAACTGGTTCCTGAGGGGAGGTTAGAGCCAAGGAGCCTGGTAAGAGCTGCCTGCCTGTGAAATCCCTGCTGGAGAGGACATAACTCACCCCTCCCTGTCAACAGGCCAGCAGCTGACATGGCACGAATGCAGCTGTCCTGGGAGCCCCTGAGGCTGCTGCTCCCAGAGCCATCCATGCCCCAGAGCTGCTCTGGAGCCAGGAGTCTGTCAGCTCAGGTTTCTGAAGGAAGCACTCCATGCTCTTACCTGGACATCACTGGGTCCTTCCTCATGAACAATTCCCACTTGTAATGAGGCCAAAACATGTGGCGTGGCTTCCAGGAGCACAGGGGTGGAGATGTGTCATTTGAAAGACATCAACCTCCATGTTCTCGTCAGGAGCTGCCCACCATGCCAAGCACCCATACAGCCCCCAGGCATGGCAGGGCACATTCTGGGGTGACAGATGGACAGATGTCCTTCCCAGCTCTGCCAACAGCGAGTGTCTGTGTGGAGTCACTGATCCGAACCACGGGTGACTGAGGTTTCCCAGCCCAGCTCTATAGCAGGGCCATCAGGATTTGCCAGCTTGCACACAGCGGGAGCCATTGCCATGCATTGGGCCTTGCAGATGCTCTGACACAGGGAATCTTTCTCCTCTCTCAGTGCTGCCTTTGGAGAGCACTGTTTTGGGCATCTGCATGTTCTAAGTGACTGTGTGACACCCCAGCTCCTACCAAAGCTGACCCGTGGTGGGTACAAACTGCTGGGGCAAACAGCCCTGTGTGGTGCTGATGCCTTTGGAAGGACTGAGAGCCTGGGCTGGCCATGACACCTCCTGTCTCCCAGCCAAAGCTCTGGGGTGCACAAGATAAGCCAGGGCTTCTCCAGCCCACACCCCAACTCACCTCTGGTTCAGAGGGTGGACGACCCCACATACAGAGTTACAAGATCCAGCAAACTGAAGAAGGCTGGGAACAGGTACCTCACAATCCTGCACTGAGAGCACATCACCAGCCCAGAAACTTCAGGCAGCCACAGCTCCTCTGTCCTCTCCAGCATGAGCTCTGCCCACACCAAGCCCCCACGCAGAGCCCATGAAACAGGCTGAGGCTCCATGGCCAAGGAAGGGAGGTCGGAGATGTGCAGGGAAGAGGCAGATCCACTGGGAGAGAGATGACACACCTTTACTGGGAGCCAGGAGCAGCCAAAGGAGTTTTCAGACTGCCTGAACCTGGCTGCACAGCACCAAGTCACACCACAGGTCTGCCCCCAAGTCTCTCCTGCCTGAATGAGGACCCATCTGTTATAAAATCTGATCCCAACCCGCATATTCCCAGTGCCAGAGAGATCAAAGCCACTCTGGGTAAGTGGTTCCTATGGTTAATTGCCCTCACTGCTGAAAGCTGGGCCTTATTTCTGGTCTGAGTTATCCTCCTCCTGTCACCCTCACTGGATCCTTGTACATTTTATCTAATAAAGAGTTCTCACTAAATTTCTGTTCCTATACAGGTACTTACAGACAGTGTTGAAATTATCTCTTAACCTTTTCTCTGATAAACTAAACAAATTGAGCTCCTCGAATCTTTCCCTACCAGGTGATTCTGGGAGCAGTTCCTGGCTTTTACACCTCTTTCTAGTCCATAATTTTTCTTCTCATCCTGTGGACACATGAAGTCATGAACCTGCACTCTGTGAAAGTCCTCTCCATCCCCAAGCTGTCACCGTGCACACATCAAAAAGACTTTGACCCTATCTTCTAGAATTCCTGAATTAAATAATTCAGCTTTGCTGATTCCAACATGTCCACATCTCCTACCTGCTGTTTAATTCACTGCCTAATTACAGCAGGAATATGAAGAATTCATCATTCTGTGCTGAGATACATCATCTTGCCTTTCCCAGGCACCAACACAAGTGTTCACTGAGCACTTTGCTTTTTTTCCTTATTAAGCATTCCACCATTCCCATACAGTAATGAAGGAACGCTGGGATTAGCACTTGTTAATTCCGAATAAACTTGAAAAAACCCTTTTCACTGTTTGTAACTCTGCTGGTTCCTGTTCAGCCTATTCTGACAGACTTGGGCAGACATCCCCAAACTGGGAAGCTGTCCACAGGTTAGCATCAGCTGAGACACCCCTGTCCACAGGGAGGAGGTGGGGGGGGGCTCTCCCCACCAGCTGTGCTGTGCTGTGCTGGTGCTCTTACCTCAGCAGTGACTTTGTTCCTCAGGTTTTGATCACCATCACTTACCAAATGCATTTAACTTTCTACCCAGATGTGGCAGGAATGGAGCGTGGTCCAGGGCAGCGCGAGGCCCCTCCGTGAGCCGTGAGCCCAGAGCAAACAGTGACACAACCCTTTGTGTGGCCACGGCCACAGCGAGTCTGGGAACGCCGGGACCTGGAATGCTTCCCACAAAGCCAGGAGGGTCACTCTGAGGGCTGCTCACAATTAATCACTCGTGGCGGATGTTGGGCTGGGAGCGCTGGCACAGGGCTGAATGGCATTAGGAGCCTTGCCACGGCTCCAGCTGGCTGTGCCAGGCCACACCAGTGCCAGCAGCCTCCAACCGGTGCAGCTTCCAGCTCCTGCTCAGCACTTATCCATTACTTTATCATGTTGCCCTTAACTTTTATCCCCTTTTATACACACACAGACACAGATGCACAAATCACAGCAGCACCACATGGGCAGCTCCCTCTGCCCATCCTTGTCCCTTCACACTACAGGACACAGAATGAACAGCTCATATTTTCTGTCAATCCAGACTGACACACTTTTAAGCAGTGCAACCTTCCTTTTGATTTAAACTTCCTGATACCCAGTAAAATATTCCTTAAAAACTTCTAATTACGCTTTACATTTTTTTCCCCTGTTTAAGTTCCTTCTCCCTAATGATCTGGCATGCAATTGCTTCCAGCTTGGTGACATTGGCTCAGATACATTTTTGTGTGCATGTGTCTGTGCATGTGTGTGTGTTTAATACCCTACTTCTGATCTGAAGCTTATTCTGCCTGAACACCAGCACAACACATTCAGGTTACTTTTACCTAAGCCAATGCTGAATTTGGTGTGGTGATTCATTCCCCCAGTCAGCTGAGATGGAGTAATGGCAGCATTCCCCATGGGAGCTGCCCTGCTGTTTGGAATCAGGCTTCAGAAAGTCCAAGGAAGCTCTAGTGCAACTTGGCAAAGCCCTTCAGTGACATTCACCTCAATAATGTCATTTACTCTCCAACACCTCAGAAATGTTTCTGAGGCACCCAAACAAGGTGCTGGCAATGAGCAGTGGGAGTGGATGAAGGAAGTATGGTCTGTGTTCCAGATCACTCTCCTGGTCTGTTACTGTGACCAGAGGCGCCACTTGAAGTTCCTGCAGCAACCTGGAAAAGTAAGCTGCAGAAAATGTACAAGTAACACTGGCTAAAACACAACTCAGATCCTGTGCAGCTGGACAGTCCCCAGGAGATCCCTGAGACGGCGGTGGGAAATGGACACTCACAATGGGCAGCACCAACACAGATCCCCATTTGCATGTACAGGCAGAGCAGGAACGCAGGTCTGAGACAGAACTGCAGGAGGGAAGGAAACAGAGCCAGAACTTTCTGGGCCTGCTATGGACTATGGACCAGGACCAGCACTGCAGCGACCAATGGAGAACACCTCCTGCCCCCAGCTCCTAAGTATAGCTGGGAAAGGGCCATTTGGGGATGCTGGAATTTATTTCCCTACATAACTCATTTCTGAAGACATTCACTCATACCATGCTTGATCCACCCCTGTCCGCTTTGCCCACTAAGGCTTCTGGGCATGTGGTAGCACAATCTCCCAGCTGCCTGCACTCAGGGATGAACTGGGGCTATGTGACAGCAATGGACAGGAGTCTGTGGCTCGTAAACAGCTGCTCCCCAGCTCCTGTCTCTCCTGCAGCACAAGCCTGGACTGTATGGAGGAGAAAGCTGTTTGCTGGAGAAAGCCCTCAGTCCATCTTGGAGAAGACCAGCCACCCTTCTGGCCGAGCCTTCCCAGGCAAGTTATATATACTGAGATTTTCACAGGTGGCCACAAATGACACCCTTGTTGCTTTTCCAGGTGCCCTGTGCAAGGCACCCTGAGCCAGATGTTCTGGAACGCAGGATGCCGAGAGCTACAGCTGCAGCCACAGGGCCTGGCTGGTTGCCCCATGCCCACCTGACTGCCCCGTGCCCACCTGGTCGTCCTGTGCCCCCACCTGGCTGCCTCTGTCACCTCCACCAGCCCTGGGCAGGGCTCTGATCGCCACGGCACTCTGCTGCCTTGTGCTCCTCTCTCCCTGCTCCTCTCCTCCACCCCTTCTCTGAGGTCTTTTCCCTGTTTAGCCCTGCACTGCATGGCTCCTTTAGCGTTCTGGCAAGGAGTAAGTGTATCAAGTCCCAGTAATTATCTCTAATTAGGGTTAGTGATTATACTGTTGGGTCGGAAAAAATCAATCTCTAGTTTCCCATCAGGGAGGGCAGGGAGAGCTGGGGCGGGGAGGGAGGAAGCACTGGTGGCTCCCTCCATGCTCTGATCCCTCCCATGAGGCTCTCCCTGCCCACACAGCTCCAGTGCTCCCAGTTCCATGAGCAGGAGCCATGTGGGAGCTGTGCCTGGGAAGTGGCCGCGGGGGCACAGCCTTGCTGCGCCCTGGTCAGGACAAAGCAGGGACAGAGCAGAGTCAGGGCTGGTGGCACCGAGTCAGGGCTGGTGGCACCATGGGCCCAGTGCAGCTGGACACTCTCACACCCACTGGGCACCTCTGTGGAACAGGGCAGCACCAACGGGTCCTTCCCTCGGGGCCATGGGGGCTCGTGCCCCATGTGGAGGCACAATGCAGCATGATGGAGCTGCAGAGGCTCCCCAAAAGGGCAGAGTGGAGCAGAGACCAGAGGAGGTCCTACATCTCCTCTGGGAGCAGTGTTCACCCAGTGATGGGGCAGAGACACCTTCCATTAGACCAGAATGCCCCAAGCCCCATCCAGCCTGGCCTTGGGCACTTGCAGGAATGGGGCAGCCACAGCTCATGAGTGTCAGCAACTGAAAGGGCCTCAGGGCTGTCTGCTCTGGGGGCATGGGATCCAACCTACACACCACTGCAACATCCCCAGAACTACTGTTAAAGTCGCTTATACCAACCCTTGCCTAAACCAGCCTCTAACAACATGTTGCTCCTGCTCCGAGTGCCTGGGACAGACTCTGAACAACAGCAGTGCTGAAGAGGGCTAAAAAAAGGCCGATCTCGTGAGAAAGAAAAAGCAATTCTTGGGCTCCAGACTGGGGTACAGAGTTAAGAGGATACTTCTGACACTTTTGGCTTCGTCTTCTCTTTGCCTCAGTTTCCCCTCTTTAGAAAGAAATCATAACAGCTGAGACAGCCAGGCTGCAATGTTTGGAAACATGACATTCATCCTAACTCTAACTAACCTACCCAATAAAACCTTGAACTGATCCAGCAGAATCTCTCTGCCCTCAAGGCTTCTGTCCAGCTCTAGAATCTGGTACCAAACATTGCTGGTCCTGTCCTGACTCATGTCATCCTCCCTGGCTCCCACCACACTCCTCCTCTCCCCATGGAGTCCTGACAATTTCTGGATTCCACTCAATGGAAACCCTTGAACCAACAGGTCCAGCCTCACATTTGGAATCATCCGCCTCCTTCAGACACTCAGATAAACATTTGTAAGAGGTTACCATATGAATGTAATGGTGAATGTATAATATTTATAATATACATATGAATTTGCAGTATTTTATACATGATTCATGATGTAAGATATTAATTACAGATAAATTTTAGCAAATCTCTCATCTCAGCTCCATCTTCAGACTACAAACAACCCTTTAACACATTATTGGGAAGGGTAGAGGCCCCACACTGAGAAACAGACTCTGCTCCTCTCTTCCTTTCAGTTCAGCATCCCCATGTCTGAGTTACAGAATCCCAACTGGTTTGGGTCCAAAGGGACCTTAAAGATCATCCAGTTCCACCCCTTGCCCTGGCCCTTGGCTGAACAGACGTGACTAATGCTGGACTTTTCCAGGCAGACTCCACAGAAAGCCAAGTGACCTGAAGTCATGGCTGGAGGGAGGGACGGTGTGTCCCAACATCTAGCACCAAACTAGCTGTGCAGGGGCACTGCCTCCACTCTGGTCCTGAGCAGGCCCTTGGGCTGAGGGGCAGCACGGGGGTCCCTGCTCTGGCTTCCATTCAGCTGCCCAACTCCCAGGGACAACAGTCCAGGGTGGAGTGGCACAGGATCCTCCCTGCAAATGGGACACACTGAAATGATGCGCGGCAGCCATGGATTTAAGAGCAGCTGCCACACACCATGCACGATACGGAGCAGCCACAGGACTATGGGAAAACCTCGGGGGCAGAAAAACCCATCCAGCTTTCCCTACAAAGTGTGGAGTACGTGGAACCTGGCACGTCCCCGGGCACATGCCAGGGCAGGGTGACACAAGGTGCTCCAGCACCCACAGGCAATTTACTGGCAGGAAAAGCATCTTTGTTCCAGAAGTGCAAGCTGAGCTTTCCCTCCTCAGCCCTTAAACTCCCCTTCTTTCATAGGATATTAATGATCCTGCTCTGACCTGAAGAATCTGTTGCACAACCACAACCAGGAGAAAGGCAGGAGCTGATCCACCAGCCTCCTGTCTGCCATGACCTGCACCACCCTCTTCTTGCTGCTCTTCTTCCCTCAATGTCATTGTCCCCCACAGTGAGCAGTGGTGTGCCAGGGAAACAGGTTTTCCCTTTTCTTTGTTAATTCTTCCCTCATTACATTTGAAATTCCACAATCAGTGTGCACTGTAATTGTCGAATTTGATGCTAATGATTAATGAATTAAACATGGATCCATCAATTAGTCCTCGGAGAATAATTCTGCATAAAGCAGCGGATAATGTAATTACAGTAACAAAGATAATGAGATGTTAACATCGACGAAGCCCGACGTGACATGATCACAGCAGGCTCAGCAACCTCGGCCTGGGGGAGCCAATCCCTCACTCTGCAGAGGCAGAGCATCGGGGGGCACGGGCCTGGCAGAGGGGGGGCTCTGTCACTGTGGTGCTCCCCCAGCACCAGCACCGTGCTCTCCTCCCACCTGCCTTGTGCAGACGGTCCTGGCCATCCACTCCAGAAGCCACAACAGAGCTGCCAAGGCAGCAGCATGAACCCGGCAAAGATCCTGAGCTGCCTGGACAGCCAGCACCATCCCTTGCCATTGCAGTGCTTGGGAGAGGCTCCCTGCCACCACCACACCCAGCACATGGGCCCAGGGACAGACACAATGCCACATGCCAAGGGCTCCCCTGCCCATGCTATGGAGTCGAGAGTCAGTGCCAGCACATAGAATTCGGCCCTGGGACAGACAGACCCTCATCACCTTGGAGCAAACACAAGCATCAGTCAAGCCCTGCACCCCAAGCAGTGGCTCCCACCACTACCCACCCTGGAAAACACTCCTCCTGGGCTGCAGGAGGGATGCTGAAGGAGGAGGAGGAGGAAGAGGACGAGCGCTCACCCTGCACCAGCCCTGATGCACATCAGACCATGTGGACTGCTCCTCGGGGCGAAGGGAACCATGCAGCATCAGCCCCTTACAGAGCTTGAGCTCACACCCTAACGCTGAGTCCAACCAGCCCATCCTGCTTGGCCTCCCCTGCGCTGGGGACGCTGCTGCTGCTGCCTCTGATCTCCTGCACCACTCAGCAGCACAACCCGTGGGAGGACCGTGGTCCTCCGAGAGCTGCAGAGTCCCTCACGAGCCCCCAGAACCAGGCAGAGCTTTACCCTTTAGTCAGCTCCCTTCACACTGTGCTCTGGCTCTCCCACGTTTGCTTCCTTCGGTCCCATCTCTGTTGGCTGTCCAGGTGCTGTGCACAACCACAACCATCTTGGCATCACTGCACTCTTCCTTCACTTTACTTCCTACTCCAAGGCAGGTTTCCTACTGTTCATCTCCTTGGCATCCTCTGACATCATTCAGCTGCTATGCAGTGCCAGGGAGCAGCTCTTGTGCTCCATGCATGACCGTGTTAAGTGCCATGTATGTACCTGCACAGGTGTCACAGACCACAGTCCCATTCCTGCCCCTCTCCCCTTTGCTAACACTTCGTAGCAGGTCCCTACAAACCTCTGTGAAGCAAGAACCCAGGGCACAGCCAGGCTGAGGCCAGGCTCTTGTGCTGACTGACACTGTCCATACTTTTCTTGTGCTGCCATCTGTCTTCCCCCACTACAGTCCCTTTGCATCCTGTCTACACTTGGATATGAGCTGCCCTCATTCCTCAAGCCAGAAATGCACTCTGAGCACAATGAAGAGCAGCACAAGGGTGGGCGAGCCTGGAACATGGCAAGGATGTACCTGCAGAGCCCTGACAAAGAGGGCAAGAGAAACAACATTCCATTAGGAAGAGGAGCACCAGGGATCTGAAGGAGACACCTGACCCAGCACTGCCACACCTGCAGTGAATACCTGCCACCAGGCCATAACAACTGAGAGCCCTGGCGGCAGATCTGCTCATCCCTTTCCTGTCCTCTCCAGCCCAACCACTCCAGTTCCATCCCTCCTGCCATGGGCAGGGACATCCTGGCCCTGAACACTTCCAGGGATGAGGCAGCCACAGCATCTCTCAGCAACCTGTGCCAGGGCATCACCACTCTCACAGCCAAGAATTCCTTCCCAACATCCCATCCATCCCTGCCCTCTGTTCGTGTGAAGCCATTCCCCTTTGTCCTGTCCCTCCAGGTCCCTGCCCAAGGTCCCTCTCCAGCACTCCTGGAGCCCCTTTAGGGCATTGAAAAGGGCTCTCAGGTCTCCCTGGAGCCTTCTTCAGCCTGAACACCCCCAGCTCTCCCAGCCTGGCTCCAGAGCAGAGGGGCTCCAGCCCTCAGAGCATCTCTGTGGCTTCCTCTGGACAACAGGAACTCAACCAACCTAAAATAAATCCAACTTTGACCACAGTAAAGTTGCCTTCTTTAATGGTTTAAATACCAGGGCACAATTATGACTGAGTCTGGAGTCCCTGCAGGTTCCAAAAACACAAGCTCCTTCCTCATGCCTACTCTAGCTTGGAGTTGTCTGTACCTGGCATTATTTTGAATCTTTACCAGTGCTGCATCTCTGTATTTCATCCAGGGTGAGACTTTATTATTTTTCTCCTTGTCCCCTCTATGTCCCTGATTTTTTCTTGCCCCAGGTAAGGACTATGTGTGGTAGATATCAGCCAGCACACTCACTTACCTTGGCAGAGCTCAGGTCACAGAGGAACCATGGACACCTGCTCTGAATACTAACCACAGGCCAGCTGGGTTTGCCCAGATGCTCCTGGGGCAAGACAGCAAATCCCTCAGGTCTCCAAAGCTCATGTCCTCTGAAGATTAATTTGTGACTGGCAGAGAACTGCAAACTTTGAGGTGCTTTCTCTTCAGCACCCAAAGCATGGGTCAGATGAGAGAGGCCCAGCCAGACCCAGTAACAGTCCCATCCCCAGCCCCAAAGGTGGCAAAACTGTGAGGTTGCTGCTAATTTGAAGGCAGGCAGATTCTCCACCTACTGCAAATCCAGCCCTAGGCATTGCACAAGGATATGAGCCCTCTGAGGGTTTGTGTCCCATCAGAGCTGCAGCTACTGTAATCAGGCCTGGAGGTATTAGAGTAAGTTGAAAAAAATGCCTCAGAAAGCCCTTTACTGATTGTGTAGAAGGAGAAAAACCTTCGTGACACAGCCAACACGCCCAGGGCCAGGACAGGACACTCACATCTGGTTCCAACTGCAGTCCTAGTGCTGAACCCTGCATGGACGCACCCGCCCTGGGCAGCCCACAGCTCTGCTCAGGGCCCACGGGAGGACAGTGAACAGCAAAGCCCCAACCCACAGATCCTACATGGAAAGGGCCATTGCACCACCCAGTCCCATCCCCTGCACACACACAAGCAGTGACACTCACAGGCTGGAACAAAGTACACCTTGTGAAAAGGGAACTGATCTCTAGAGGCTTCAGGCAGTGTTAAGTCCACTCGCTCTCCAGATAACCCACCCCAACATTAATCACCTTCCCTGCTCGGAAACACATCTCCTCTCCTGTGCAAACTGCTCTAACTCCAGCCTCCACACACGGTGCCTGCCCCAGCTCTGCCACCCAGACTGAAGGGCCTCATGCTGCACTCACTCCCCGGTGCTGGTTTTCCAGCAGCAGTGATCAGTAATTCAGGCACATCCCAACCTGCTCCTGTGAGCCCCACAGGACGGAGAGGGCTGCTGGAAGCAGGATATGGGGTTACGTGAACAGTTGGTTTGACATCAGCAAGTTCTTCTGTGGTTTGAATCCTTCCCCCAGCTCTGGTATCGGCACCAAGTGAGAGCTCAGCCAAGGTGCCTCAGACACACCGGTGGAGTATCCCTGTCCAGAGGCAGGAACTGTCCCCTCACTGGGGCACACTGAGGGTGTGCAGTGGTGACAAAGGAGGGACAGTGTACAGTGGAGAGGGGTGGCAGCTGGGAACAGGCAGGGCTGCACATCCCTGGTCAGAACAGATGGTTTATCTGATCCGCAGATGAGTTCTGACTCGACAGGAACAGCAGTTTGGGTTCAGAAGGGCTCATTATATGTCCCTTGGCACATGGGAGCACAGAGATGCCACCATGCCCCATTCCCTGTGTGTATGCAATGCCAACAATCCCACCAGCTCCCAGCACTCAGCCCAGCTGCACCCCAGCTCGCATGTTCTCAGCCCCAGGACACTCTGTAGCACCATGCCAACAGCACCCCAGACATGGGTGCAGCTGGGGCACGGGGCAGGAAAGAACAACACAGGGATGTGTCACCCAAGTTCACCCTCAATGGAAGTACCACATTCTGAAGGATTTCTGTGATCAGCAGTACCACCAGCACTTCCCTCGTCATCTCAAATGGAGCGATTCCATACCCTATGCACCAGACAGCCCCAGCAGCTGGCTGGGAAGGAGGCTGGTGGAAACTGCCTACCCTGGCCCAGGACACCAGCCCCAGGGACATGGTAAAGGCCCTGGGAAATGTGGACAGAAAGGTCTCAAGTTCAACAGCTTCCCCAGACAGGGTGAGAACCTCCCATGGCAGGAGCAGCTGGAGGAGTGTGGCAGGAACTTTGTGAGAGGAGGAACATGGCAGGAACTCCATAAGAGGAGTGTGGCAGGAACTCTGAGAGACCAGAGAGTCTTCTGGCCTCCCCTCATCATGCTCTGGAGCAGCTGCCCCTCTCCAATGTGAATACACAGTGACATGACAATTCCACACCAGCCTCTCACCATTTCTCCAGGGGAAAGTGAAGAGGAAAAGAGGTTCACAAAACAGGACAAAAACAGAGAAGAACTCGCCAGGGATCAAAAGCCATCCCTGACTGGGATTTCCTTTAGTTTAGGGAGCAGCAGCTTCCACCATGTGCAGCAACTCACCAGCCTCGACTTTCTCCTTAGGGTGAGAAAACTCCTCAGGGTTTCATGCCACCCATGAAAACCCTTGACTTTCTTCTGTTCTGGACTCCAACCAGCACAAAATCCCAACAGGAGCTTACCTGCGACTCCACAGAAACGCCAAAATCCACTGACGGGACTCCCCAAGGGTGGCAAAAGCAAGACACTTCAGGAGGGGTTTTGTTTCCAGCTCAGCAAAGCAAAGGACTGCTGACACACTGAGGCAAGGACAGCTGCCGGCTCTGTGCGTCCCACCCCAGCTCTTACCTGTGGCTGCTGCCAGCTGTGAGCTGCTCCGCTCCTTGGCCAGCCCGTTGGCTTTGGGGCTGGCGCTGGGCGCTGCCGCCGTGGCCCTGGGGAGCCGCTTGCCCGGGACCTTCACTGTAGTTCTGAGCAGATCGATCTCCTTCCCATGGACATTTTGCATATAGTCCTAGAGCAGAGAGGCAGAAGGGTTGAGGAGCAGCCCTGCCTCAGTCCCACACGCTCAGCTACCCTCTCATCCACAGAACCAACACTTAACCCAGACCCATCCACTCCCCCACCTCCAGAATTAGCACTAAACCCAAATCCATTCACCCCCACGGGAACTGTTCACAGGCAGGTGCCAGTCAGTGACTTAAGGTGACCTGGGAGCTCAGCATGTGCTGGTATCTCTTGGACTACATCAAAGACTCATGGTGGGCCAGAGGTGAAAGACTCCACAACTCTCCCAGTGCCCACAGCCATTTTCTGACAACACAAATGCAAAGCCCTGACTCCAACCTGCTTAGGACTAGCTGGTGCTGTGGAACTGGCTCTGGAGAAAAGCCAGGTCTCACTGCCATTGCCCAGGACAGCTCTGATGTGAGTAACACTGGGACACTGCCATCGGTAGTTGGAAACCAGGACAATCCCATTTGGGAGAGCCTGGCTGGGCATCAGAGACCAGACTGAGCCAAAGGGCCCACAGGCAGGCAGCAGTTCCTCCTCCTCCCTGTCATCTCTTGTTTGTTTAATCACAGCACTCAGCTGTAACAGCATATAATATACTATACTATACTACAATATACTACACTATACTACAATATACTATACTATACTATAATATAATATAATGAAATGATGTGGTGTAATAAATGGAATACCTGGAAATTCTCTCAGTTCACAGCTGGGGTAAGTAAAGCCCAAACCACCACAACTCAGGTAATTCCCTTGCACATTCACCTGCAGAGCTTCCCGTTATTCAAAGCTTGATGCTTCCCCCATTTCGTCTGGTGGACAATTTATTACACAGTCAAAACCCCACACGCAGACTGCAACCATCACTCTGCCCTGTCTCCTCACAGCATCTCAGCTTTCAGTCAGAATGAGGGTGCAGACCCGCAGTCTGTGTCTCTTCCTGTGCCTCCCACCCCTCCCTGTGGCTCTCCCCCAGCCCTCTCTGATGCGCCCAGCTCCTCATCAGCTCGTGACCCCAGAAGGGGAAGACCCCACCAGTGTGACAGAGAGGAACTGCTGTGCCCTGCTCCTGGGCAGGGCCTGATGAAGCAGGGACGGACAGCAGAGCTTGAGGCTCTGGGAGGAACAGGAAGGTTGGGACACACTCCCTGGACTCCTGTGCTGCCATCAGGAGGAGCCGCAGCTGACCAAGGTGAGGCTGCAGCTGCTGTGGGGAACTTGGGCTTGCTCCAGTTCACAAAGAGGTCACCAAAGAGATTAACTCAGAGCTGGTCCCCATCTGCTTCCACATCCAGGAAGATAAAGACATGAACAAGCTCTGCTTAAGAGCAACCATCCTGCCCACCCTGGCCCCAAGAGAAGGTGACAGTGGCTGCACTGTGCTCTTCAGGGGCTTGCAAGGGTCACAACTTCCCAACAGCATCTCAGCACCTTGGTTTGAACCCTCCTCTTTCCGCTGAGCCTGGTGCAGGAATCCCACTCCCACAGGGCATCCCAGGCATGGGGCATAGGGACAGCACATCCTCCTGTGCTCCCACAAGTTGAGTGGCCTGGCCTTAAACCTTGGCACTCACCTTCCAGTGCCTCAGGTGACCCTGAGACCACCAGCCCAACCCAGCATCACTGCAGGCTGTTCCCAGTTGGGCGGGGACCTGGTGGCAGCCCTGGGCAGGGACCCTCGGAGGGGCTGGAGGATTTTCCCTCACTCAGCACAACTGCAGCGGTCGCCGGCTGCCTGCTGGAGCGAGCGGTCACCGGCGCTCGGCTTTTATTACCCACCATAAAACAGCAATTTCTTCCCAAGCCTCCTCGCTAATTACCCAGCCAGTTCTCTCATTTCATTTTATTACTGGAATTAACAACGAGTTCAAAGCGTGGAAAGCTATTAAGATGTGTGATTAAGCCACATTCAATTAGTTTCTACAAACAATTTAATTGATGTTGCAGATAGAATTAACAGAAGGTGATTGTGTGAATGGCTCCACTGGCTGCAAAATGGGAGCTGCTTCCCTGGCTCTGCGCAGCGCGGCCGGCGAGGCTGGGCTCAGCCACACGCCTTCCCGGCAGCACAATTCTCTCCAAGGCTTTGGGGAAGTGATGGGAAATCACGCTGGGCTCTTCACACAGCTTGTGCTTTTCCTCTCGCTGAACACACTCACAGAAAGGTACAAACACAGATGCAATAAGGAAAGCTGTGCTGAATCCAGGGATCAGGCCCCCAGCACTCCTGCCTCCAGCGCCAGTGTTCTGCTTGTCCCTGAAACCACCAACTGCCCCAGAGCAGAGGCAGAGGTGGCACCTCAGGGCAGGAACACACTGACTGCCCCACAGGACCTGAGCACAGACCTGGACTGGTGGTCAAGGCAGATTCATTTCTCACATCAGAGAGTCAGAACCTCTGAGTTCAGGGCCGGACCCCACTCACCAGCACAGGCTCCTCCAACCTGTGACTGCAAACCCGTGGTTTCTGCCTCACTCCGAGTCAGGAAAATTCCAGCTGGGGCTGGAGCTGCCATGATCCAGACCCAGAAACAGGCTGAGTACTGAACACCCAAGAGCAAAGAGCCCAACCAGAAAGTTTTGGTTGATGAAATCAGTCCTGCCAGAGCCTTGATCTCCATCAATGGGGCACACACACATCCACGGCAGATGTGCACTGGAGGATAAAGAAATGAGCGCTGCTGCTCCCTGGGGTTCTGACAGCCATCCCAGGAGGGAGAAGGAGAGAATGTAACAGAGATGGAACAGAAGTCAAGGCAGGAACTGCCCTGACTCATGCCGGGGAAGAGCTACTGGCAGCACAAAAGCAGCACAAAAATGCTCTGGGCTTTGAACATCCTGATGGACAGTGAAAGACTCTCCTCTTGCAGGGCACAGCCTACCCTGAGGACCCCTCTGCTGCCCCCAGAATTCTGTCATCCCTCAGACATGTGGCAGCACAGGCAGGGGCCCATCCCAAGGCAGGAACTTCAGGATGTTGCATGTCCCCTTGGCTGAGGCTCTATGGCTTGTTCTAGCCCACAGGTCCCCTCACCATGTACCCATCAGTTTGGGAGCTGCTGCCAGAATGAAGTGACAGAGGAGCAGGTCATACACCAGGTACCAGGGGGAAGGGGAGACAGAGGAGCTTTGCTGACCCGCACAGCACACTGTCCCTTTCCTGCACACAAAGCCACAGGAAACAACAGAACACAATGGTGGGTGCCAGGGTCCTTTCCCCAGTTCTCAGGGAGGCAATGCCACAGGGGAGCACACAGAACTCCCGTCTTGCAGCAGCCAGGCTGGGCACCCCTGTGCTCTGTGTCCACAGGTAATCAGCCCCTGCTGTGGGTAAACATGTCGGGTGATACAACACCTATCTCAGGTACAAGGTTCAGAGCTCCCCGTGGAAACCGGGGAAGAGAGGCCCAGCTTGTACCACCCTCAGATATGGGCTGCGGATCACCAGTGGCACCAGGTGGAAGCAAACCAGATTTCTGCTTGGGGCAATGCAGTAATGAAATGAACCACAGAAGATGCGCAGGAAGGAAAGCGAGTGGCATCAATCTCGATCACCCCCTGAGGAAGGAGTGGTGTAAAAAGGAGAGAAACCTGGTGTGCAGCAGCAGCATCCGAGAGCGGTTAAACAACAGCCCAGAAATTGCTCTGCCTCTATAGCTGAGGGTAATAACAGCCCACAGTGGAAATGTGATAAACGCACACTTGTGTGTGAGCACACACACACACAGACAGCAGCAGCAGCCCCTCCCTCCCAGTCTGGGGCTTCAAACACCAAAAAATGGGGTTACGAATTTAGGGCACTGCAGGCCACAGCACGGTATGGGGATCAAGGACTAAAAGAAAAAGCTCCCACAGATTAGGGAAAGGGAATGCAATGGCTGGGCCTCCATTGCAAGGAGGGGAGAGTCCACAAGATCATGGGCTCAGGAGCTGGATGACCGAGTACAGCAAGCCCTGGTGTGACGGATGCAGGGTTAGCAATGAGGAGAAGGACTCTGAGGCTCAGGGCACTCCAACACCACATATCCAAGGACACTGAGGGCCTGCAAGCATTCACAACATCTGCAGCACCTTGTCCTTCTTCCTGCAGCCTCAGAGGGTGCTCCAGCACCCCTAAACTGCCCTGTGCCTCCCAGCTGCTGCCTGTCTGTCTGTCCTGCAGCAGCACGTCCTCTCGGAGGTGCTGGGGCCTGTGTCACAGGTGTGTCTGTCCACGGCTGCTGTCGCAGCAGCAAACTGTGCTCAAGAGGGAACGGGGAAGAAGCCATTAGCCCCACGGTGGGGAGGCGACAGAGATGGATGGGGCAGCAGCTGCGCGCCCGAGCCACGCGGCGAGGAGGATGAGCCCCGCACCGACGGCAGCTCAGCGCGGCAGGCGCGGCACAGGAGCCTTCTCCCCATTACCCAATACCTAGCAGCCAGGAAAATTATTTCACACCCAAATAGCACCATCAGCCGTGGCTGCATGGAGCTCTCCACCTGCTCCTCACCCAGCTGCGGGGTAGCAGCAGCCCCTGCTTTAATGGACTGAGCAGGCAAAGAGGAAACCTGCAGTTCCTCAGCACAATCCTGCACAGAGCGTGTTCCCACCAGCCTGGCTCTGCACAAGCAACTTGCAGGAGAGAAAAGCGATCTCCTCCAGACCCTAGTAAAAACCAGCTCTGCTGAAAACACTGCCCTGGAGGGTACCAGAGCCGAACTGTTGCACAGGGCAAAGCCCAGGGCTCCCATCCACTGTCAAACCCTTCCCCAGCCCCTCTCTGTCACCATAGCTGCTGTGAGAGCATCTGCAGCAGCAGCCATAGCATGAAGGACACTGCTCCTCTACCCAGCCCAGTACTCACGTGCAGACTGGGGTGGTAGGTGAGTACCCCGTTGTCACACAGTGTCACATACTTCTTCTTCCACTCCTTGTTGAGGGACTTGCCACTGCGTTTGAGGAGAATGCCCTGAAAGGGAAGAGCCAAGAGTCTCACATTTTGTTTGGTCCAGGCACCTCCTGCTCTGCTCTAGCACTGCCCCTTGGAGACTGGTCTTGGAAAAGACACAAAGAGCAGACTTAAGAAAACATCTTCTAGGTAGGCTTTCCCACAGCACTTCTCTGGGTTGAGACCCTTTCCCCACCAACCCTCCAGTTCCCACGGACAGCCTCCCTCCCTCTGAGGGATGAGGGTCTCCACATGCCAGCACCAATGCCCAGGTCCTCTGAGGGACCCATCACACCCTCTGGTGTCCCAAATCACTTCCTGGGCAAATCTTCCTGTGCCGAAGGGCAGTGCCCACACATGGCAGGAGCCAAACTCCCCACCACCAACACAGCTGGCTCCCAGACTTTCTCCCACTACCCAAAGCACAGAAGAATGGTCAAGGCAGGGACAACTCGGGGCAGTCAGGGGTTGATTGAGGGACAACACTCCAAATACAGACCTCCCAAGGCATGCACTTTCTCTTGCCTGCTTGTGATTCTTTCTGAGAGTTGCCAAACAGAGCTTTCCAGCAGGTAAAGCAGGACCTGGGCAGCTGAGGGCTCATTTCACACCCTTCTCTCATCGGGATTTTATGTGAGACCCATCCTGTGGTCTCCGGCACAGCACACTCCCAGGGCTGGGAAATGACAGCACTCACATACTCTTAACTCCCTCTTTCCACCAGGATAATCCAGATCAATTCCATCGATCTCAGCCAAAGCCCAGAACCTGGACCCTCCTCATTCTTTCCCCATATACTTCTGCCTCCCCAGGAAACCTACCTCCAGCAGCAATATATCATGTACCACGTAAGGGCAGAGGTGGAGAGGGAAGCTGGGGCAAGACACCGGGCACAAGGGCTCTGGAGCAGGGAGAAGACATGAAGTGTTGTGCCAGCAGTGAGGGAAGGACAGCATGGAGGGACCAAAGTAGGAACGAACAACAAAGTCTGGGAAAAAGGCTGGATCTACCAACTGTCGGGCCTGGGCCCATGGAAAGCACTGTCTGGTCAGACACCCAGACTGGCTGTTCCTATCATGGCAAAAATCTGGGCCCCAGGCCAGCCCCTCCTCAAAAACCTGGGCTGAAAGTCTCAGCCCTGCCAGCCTCAGCATATCTGGGGGCCCTGTCCCAGTGCCTGGAGACTGGGCTGCTGCACCCGCACAGTGGAAGGACCCAGAACAAAGTAATGGGGTTTGGCAAACACGGAGGGGACAACACTGCCAGACGTGACCGTGAAATCAGAGATAAATGGTGCACTACAGGCAGAAGTACTCCGTGACTGCTCCAGCTCTGGGCTTGGGGAGCAAAGAGTGGGAAAAGGAACCACCTCCTGCTTGTGCAGGGACAAGATCTGCCAGGGGACAAGCAATGACCCTGAGAATCACAGCCAGACACTCACACCAGGCAAATCTGTGGAAAAGTCATGGCAAGGAGTGATGGGAAAAGAACAAGAGAGGAGCAGCTCAGCCAATGCCAGTCGGTGCAGATGGGACAGTAGAGAAGCCAGGTCCTACACCTTGGGTAAGATGCAGTATCTGACGGCAACAGTGGCTGTGCTGACACAGCATTTTTAGCTTTCTGTCAAGAATTTAACTGCGCAGCAACACCATTAAACATCAGCTGTACAAAATCCATAGAGCCAGCAATGGACAGAATGAAAACCGGTCAAGTGCAAGGTCTCAAAACATATCCATGACTGAGAATAAGTATGGTCATAAATGGGAAACCTGGGTCCAACATTTGTTTGGTATCTTTCAAACAAATATCCTCTCCTCGTGTCTTCTACCTGATGCACCTTGTTGCTACAAAACACCTACTTCAGCACTTCCAGACTGCCCCAAAAATGTGCTGCCCGCAGAGAAGAGTTCAGCTGCAGTTAGTTCAGCCTCAAACCTGGAACTTGGCAAACTAAGAACCAGATCCAGAGCCAGAAAGGAGGATCCAGCATTGCAGCCCATTTTTGGAAGTCACGAGGCACAAGAGTCCAAAACTGGGAGCAACTACATGTTGTAAGTAAACATCTAATGCAATGCAATGGCTTTCTGCCCACGGGTGAGGCCAACCCCTTGTGTCCCCAGTCCTGGCCAAGCTCCTCATGGCTCCAAGACCAGCAAGACCTCTGTGCTCGCTCCTCAACCTCTCTCTGTGCCTCCCAGGAAGACTTACAGGACATAACTCTTCCAACGAGTTTCTTCCCATATGGAAGTCACATGTGAAGGGAAGGAGCAGCCAGAGCCGAAGGGCAGAGGAGCTGACCCTCTCCCATTGCCCGGGTTCCTCCCTCTCCCGGCGTTCCGGCGCGCAGGGTTCCGAGCCGCGCCGGGCTGCGCCGGAGCACAGTAAAAGCAGCAGCAGCAATATGCAGCGTAATGAAGCAGGGAACAGCAACGGCCCCCAGAGGACTCATTTACTCCACAAATCTCCCTTCCACTCACTTTTTGCTAAGAATTTTAACACCAAACTTAATTGTAAAGTCGCGTATTGATTGGAAAATGCAAATGGCAATTTAAATGTAATCTAAGCTCCCAGCATGATCCCAGCTCCCAAGGAGGAGGAGTCACCCGCCTTGGGCCTGCTGGAGTGCACGGCCGGAGGGGAGCCAGGCCAGGGCCCGAGGGACAGCCGGGCTGCTGGCACACTCCATGCAGCCCTCCCAGAAAGATTTGGTAGGTGTGCAATCAGGAGTTCATTCCTGGCAACAAACAGCTGGGGACGCTTCATCTCCCGGCCCAATTAACCCACTTCTTGGAGACAAGTGTCCAGCTATGAGGGAGCTCTTCCAGCCTTGCAGGACCATCACTGACAGGATGCTGTGGCACAGGAACCCTGAGTCCTCAATGCAGAGCACCTCCGGCACAGGCACCAGTTGCCCCTGCAGCCCAGAGGGAGCAGAGGTGCTGTCCCAGGTGTTGAGGAACCCAAACACCCTCAGTTGCACCTTTTCCAGATGTGCGTAAGGGAGACAGATCAGGTCACCCAGAGGTGCTGTGCTGGAGAAGACGGTGACAAGTGACAGCCAGGCACCCTGCCATGGCAGCATATGTCCCTTCTCAGCCAAATCTCCCCAAAGTTTCTCCTTTCTGCAGCATCCAGCTTCTGGCATCCTAGCTCCATGCAAACCCCAGGCCTGGTGCACTGATGGGGCTCCCAGTGCTTCACAGTGCTGCTTCTGTCCCCACACAGCCCAGAAAGGGATCGTGGGTCACAGAGATCTCAGCCGCAGGTGTCACGAGGGAGTCTGCTGGGCAGCCAACCCACTGCCTTAAGCCACCAGTGGGTAATGTAATCACAGACCAGCTTCATTCCTCCAAGCAGAAGAACTCAACTGCTCCCAAGGTGACTTGCCAGTGGCCCCAGCACTGAACACAGCTGTGCTGCCACCAACCCAGTGGTGCCCAAGCCAAGGAAAGCAGAGCAGGCCAATGCTGGACACATACTCAATTAGAAGATCCTGCATGTTTGCCACTCACAACCTCAAACCCACCAGCTTCTCTGCTCTTACAGCTGGACAGGACCACCAGGCTATGTAAGACAAAAACTAAGTAAAGGTCCTGTTCTCCTACTACCCTGCAAAGAGACAGCAAGCAATGAGACCTCCATGATCCACCAGAAAGAGAAGGTCCATACCAGGGAACAGAGCAAACATCCCCTGTCCCGAATCTTTGTGATACAGAGCTACAGCTCCTGCGAGTCTTTAGTCCTCTTCCTATTGGTGGTACCAAGTCATTGCTCCTCATGGTGAACGGCCACAGCAGTGACATCACTCTGGACTCTCCATGGTGCGTGTTCACAGCTACTCCATCCCACAATCCCACTAAAGCACTGCACCATCAGGCAGACCTGGAAATGCCAGGCCCTGTCAGCAGCACAGAGACACAGGAGCAGGTAAAGGAAGCATCCTGCCCTGCCAAGTGAAGGGAGATCCTGGGCAAAGGAACCCATAGGTCCAGACAACCAAGGCCATAGGAGGGGTCCTGGGGCCAGCCCTACAGCAGGCAGCAGCAGATTCTGGGGAGCCAAGTCAGGTCCCACTGAGGGCTCCAGATGCTCTGGTCTCAGCCTCCCCTTCCTCACCATGAAACAGCTGCACACTACTTTCCCTGATGTCCCGGCTGGGCTGACCCAAAACCAGACTGTGCACTGCCACTGCCAACCAACAACAACTCCCTAAAAACCAACAACAACCCACTGCCAACCAACAACAACCCACTGCACACCAACAGGACCTGTGCCACAGAGAGCTGGCTGCCCCTTCCTGCTGGGGCTGTACCAACCCCTGGCACTCTGGGAGCAGAGCCCCAGTGTGTAAGACCCTACATACCCTGTCCTGGCATTGCTTCTCCTGTGACTGCTCCCCCTGGTGTCAGAGCCAACCCTCCCAAGGTTGCCATCCCAGCGTCACCCTCCTTCCAGCACGCTCCCCTGCCAGAGACACCAACCAGCCCCATGCAAGCCTGACGCAGGATTACTCCATGGGCTGGGAAGGGCAGGAGCTCTGGCAGCTCTTGCAGTGAGCAGGGCCTCTCTCTTCTGACCCACCCCTCAATTTCTCAGTCAGCCTGACCTCACTGAGTCCCCCTTCTCCAGAGAATGTCAGTATGGAATGGTACCAGGCAGCCAGGATCTGGCAGGGATGCACACTCTGCCCTCCTGCCCCACAGCCCAGCCTTCCCACGATGCAGAGACACAACTAGTCCCGTGCAGCACAGCTCAGCTCGGGCAGCAGAGGGGAAACATGGGGCACGGAGATGCCAGTGGGGGCCATGGCGGGGAAATGGATCCACAAGAGGGGCGCAAGGTGCAAGGCAGGAGCACAGCCAGGCACTGTCAAGCAGCGTATGGATCCATCTTGTCCATAGTGCAAGTAAATCCCAGTGGAAACACCACCCAGTCAATCCACACCACTTGGCTCACTCGGACATTACCCATCGCCACTCACCAGTGATGGACATGGGCAGGCAAAGCTCTGAGCCGGTTCCAAGGCAGCTTGAGCTTCCCTGGAAGCCAAAAGGCAGGACCCAAACACACTGCTGCCAGAGCAAGCAGAGCCTACCCTGGATTCCAGACAGTTCACAGTGTCAGCACTGTGCTCTCAGTTTTTTGTAGTAGCCCATCAGGAGGGGAGTCCCTCCCCTGTCCTGCTGGAGGGCAGCAAGGCCAGAGCAGAAGCAGGAGTGGAGGAGGACCCAGAGCAGGGCTGCAGCAGGGGCTGTGGCGGGCGCAGGGTGTGGATGCCATCTGCTGGAACCGCTCTGCAGCCGCCGTCGCAGCCCCATCAGTACTTCCCTCAGCAGCCCCCCAGCAGCTCCCTTACAGCCTCCCCATGGTCCCCACCACAGCTCCCTTCATAGTCCCTTCTGCAGCCCCCTTCCAGCCCCACACCACAGTCCCTGCCANCAGCAGCCCCAGCACCCCATTTGCTGCTGGGCTGGGGGGCTGTGCAGCCACCTGGGGCCAAGAGGCACTGACCCCCAGCAACCCCACGCCTCGTGCCAAGGGAGGGCCCCCTGGCCCGCGCCCCCCAGACCCTGCTCTCGCAGCACGGCAAAGGGGGAGCACCGAACCTGCTTCATGGGAATGGCCCGCCCGCTGCCGATACTGTCTGCTTTACACTCTGGCGCCTTCTTGTCCCGCTCCAGGTCTGCACCCTTCCTAGACTGGAAGAGAAGAGACACAGGTCTGTTAGAGACGGGCACAGGAGACCAAAATGAATGGCCCCCCATCCCCAGCAGGCTCCAGAGCAGACCACTCCACTCTCCCCCAGGCCAGCTCTCCCAGTGCACGGAGCAGCCAGCCCCTCGCCCGGCCCCTCCAGGGACACTTGGGACACTCCAGCCCAGCCCCCCGGCAAGCTCTCCTCTCCCCCCACTGCAAGCAGAGCTGTCCTCCTCCTGGCAGAGCAGGGCTACCTCGGCTCCCCCTCCCGCGGGGCACACAGGACATGGCGACAGACAGAAATGGCATGGGATGCAGGTGGAGCATGGATGGAAGCAGGAGGCTCAGGCAGTGAAGGAACTCACACCTCTACTAATCCAACAGATTTATTCTGGTAACACACTTGCACCATACAAAGTAGCACAGGTCACCGGGCAGAGATACCAGCCCCTTACAAAAGAGCATGGACAATAAATATCTACCACACGTCTAGAGCGGCGAGAGCAGGACCCGCCGGCGCCTGAGGGCCGCGGGGAGAGCAAACTCCAATAAATACAATATGAAATTTACAGTCTGTTGAGCAGAACTCATTCAAAGTGCTTAGGACAGAGGGAAATACCAAGTCATACACGGCATGGAGCACAACCAATACATTCAGAATCACAACAATGGCAGGAGGCAGCGGCAGCGTCTCTCTGGAGCGTCCTACACACCCCCTCAGTCCGGGAGCGCCCCGTGTGCTTTGGATCAGAGAGGGACACAAGCCCCGCGCGCCTGGGACACCGATTCACCGGCTTTTGGGCCCAGAACCAAACAAAGAGATCGAAAGAGAAGAAAACTAAAGAGACACAGATGGCTGCTCGGCTGCGAGGAGGAAGAGGAGGAGGAGCAGGAGTCCATGCAGGCTGCAGAGGTGCAGGAGGGAGGAAGGAGCGGAGCGCTAGCGGCAGGCGCTGCAGCGGCTCCTGCAGGCAGCAGCAAAGCGTCTTTTGGCCCATCCAGCTCCACGCGCGGCTGTCGCCCGGTCCCAGTGGGTCTGCAGGTCTTCCCATCCCAGGAGGGTCGTCCGCCTGGCATCCCCGAGCACGGGCAGTGCCTAGACAGCATCCAGCAGGCCCAGAAATGTCCCAGCTTAAAGTGCAGGCGCAGGCCGTCTCAGCGCTTCCTAGACTTTACATTGGGGGGATTTAAAAGGCTCCTGCGTGTCTCCGAGGGGGGGACCCATGCTGGCTGGAGGGCGGGCGAGCCTCTAATCTTAGATCAATCCCAGTGCCCATCCCTTATCCGGCCCTGGAGAGGCAATGAAAAGTGAGAGAATTTGTACAGAGGTGCCGTGTGTAACCACCTGGATCTTCTAATTTGGAAGGAGTTGGAAAGGCCTTTTTGTTGATGAAAAGTTGGAAACAGTGGCACATATCTGCAAATATCGAAAGAATAAAGAGTTTGGCAAGTTATACTCAGAACACGGACACAAGTCTGTCAGTGATGGGTGCCAGCAGACAGCACGGACAGGCCACAGAGAGGGCGCCGGCGGCAGCAGCAGGCAGGGCCAGGGCGGGGGGCTGGGCGTGGGGGGCGCCTCGGGGCG
>VWZG01006172.1:3532-31881 GCA_013396735.1 Grallaria varia | reverse complement strand
GGGGCGCGGGGGGCACAGAGTCTGTCTCCACAGGGAGCTCTGGGGCACACGGACCCACTGCAGGGGTGTGATCTGGGGGGGAGCGGGAGGGGAGCGAGAGCAGGAGAGAGGAGGAGGAGGAGGAGAGGAGGAACAGGAAGAGAAGAGAGGAGGAGTGAAGGAGCCAGGCACAGCTTGGGATTGGGGCTGCAGTGGCTCCTGGAGCTGAGCCAGGCACCGCACCTCAGACAGGCCTGTGACCACCTGGGGACACCACAGGGACGGGGTTTGCTGGCTACACCTGAGCTGCCTGCCCGGGAAAAGCTAGTGGCAGAAAACAGCCTGCCCTTTCCTGCCCTTCCCTGCCCTGCCTGACCCTGTCCCACTGCAGGAGGAGGTGTCGGGAGCTGCTGCTGCTGCCACGACCATATGGGTGAAGACGTCAACGTGAGCCATGGATGTGCACCAGCACACGAGCAAGCAGGTGAGGTGAGCCCCAGCCCCGCGGTGAGTGAGCGCGCCCGCCGAGCCCATGGCAGTGAGCAAGCGTGAGCCCGGGATGGGTGAGCACGTGAGAGCCCTGCACGCATGATGGCGTCCACAGTGAACAAGCGTAAGCCCCGCAGCAGCCACCCTCCTCCTCCCCCGAGCACGTGCCCACCACACCAGAGCCCACCACACATGGGCCCCAGCATGGGGCTCCAGAGAGCGCGAGCAGGAGCGGCTGGCGGGGCCAGCCCATCGGCGCACAGCCAGCAGGAGGGGGGCACAGCACCAGAGACTGACACCGGCTACAGCAGCAAGCACGAGAGAACGGCGGGCAGGGGGAGCCTCCGCCAGCAGCGGGGACAGTGGGAGCCACAGCCACAGCAACGGGAGAGTTACGGGGCACCCGCAGAAGAGGGGAGCACTGGGGAGGGCAGTGAGGGAACAGCCATGCGCTGGGAGCGGGGACCTGCTGCGGGGGGCTGTGTGTGCTGGCAGGAGGGGTCGGGGGCACAGCCCGCCTGCCCGCAGCACAGGGACAGGGGTGTGCACAGAGAGCTGGGGGGCCACGAGGTGCAAACACGGGGAGTGCACGGAGCATTCAGGACATCAGCGCAGAAGCTTCCAGGATGCCAGAAGCCAAGGGAGATGGACACACCCCCAGCACAAGGAGTGGGGAATCTGGGATGCCAATGACGCAGTGAGAGGGATGGAGCGTGGAACACTGAATTTGTGTGGTCTGGTCACAAAGGTGACACAGTGCAACAGGTACAAGGACTTTGTGGTGGTCGGTTCCAGACAGCAGACACAGTGTGCTGAGCAATGGTGGCTGGAAAGCACATAGAGATGGGGAGAGGAGTGAGGCCAGAGCCCACACACATACATGGGGAACAGAAGCTACACCTATGCTAGACATGGGACTGGGACATGTGTGTGCTCACAGCAAGGGGACACTCATGGCTGCACTAACAGTGAGGGTGAGTGTGAGGGCAGGACTGTGCACACTGTGTGGACAGTGTGTGCATGGTGTGAGAGCGTGTGAAGAGGCAGGCTGCATGGCAACCAGCACAGGGAAGAGCTGCAAACACACCCTGCTCCACCTGGGGCTCCACTGCCTCCCCTCTGCCTCCCCTCCCTCCACACCCACGGCAGCTCCCAGTGTGCTGCTCAAGTCACACAGATGCAGGGCTCGGGAACTGTAGCAACTGGGGCCCCGTGCCAGGGCTCTGCATAGCACCACTGGGCACAGCACCGCTGCCACCTAACAGGAGGCCCAGCAGCCAGGGGCTCTGTGCCACACTCGGGGGACAAAGCCCCAAGGAGATGAAGAGCAGAGTCACTAGTGCTGTGCACACAGAGATGCACTCCGCCATAAACAGGCAGGAGCTCTGCTCACACACACACTATACACACACACACACAAGTGCATCAATGCACATTCCTACACGTGCAAGGAATGTCCTGCTTCCAGGTGTTTCCCCATGCATGCACACCCTGACAAAAGCACCTCTCAGCATCATGGTCCCCGAACTCACAGAAGATCCTTCCCACACACACGCACATTCCTGCATCCCCCGGCCACCCAGCCCTGCTGCCAGCACTGCACAGGTCACTGCGAAGGACAGCCCATGGGGTCAGGCTGCCATGACTCGCTTCCTTCCCCTCTCCCCCCACGAAAACCCACCCCAGAGGTCCTGGGCCCCTATGCTGCTTACCGTGAAGATGTTGGAGCGCCGTTTGGACTGCTTGCGGATAGGGGTGGGGGTGTTGGAGGCAGCAATGGTCTCGATCCGCAGCTCCCTCTGGCTGATGCTCGGGGTGGAGGGCACGGAGGAGGAGTAGTCACTGAAGGCTCCTCCACCATTGGTGGCCTGGGGCAAAAGGAGAGGGGATGGTCGGACAGAGACAGGCTGCCTGGGGGTTCCTGGCATATCTGACTGCAGGAACACTGTCCACCCACGTGCCCTCCCAGGACAGGGAATGCTGCACAGGACTGGGATAGGGTGACATCCATAGAATTATAGAATCCCAGCACAGATTGGGCTGGAAGGGACCTTAAAGACCATTTAGTTCCAACCCCCTGCCATGGGCAGGGACCCCTTCCACTAGACCAGGTTGCTCCAAGTCCCATTCAACCTGGCCTTGAACACTTCTAGGGACGGGACAGCCACAACCTCTCTGGGCAACTCAGAGACATCCCACAGCAAGCACTGCTCCTGCCTGACATTGGAGTTCAGGAAAGCCTTTCCCGTCATTCTGCCCTAGTTTTTCCAGCAGTTAAATATTCAAGTTCTGAAACTGACAGTGAAGGGCAGCAAATGGTCAGAGAGACACGGCTGAAAACCTTCCAGACACAGATGTGGAGCAAGGCCCAGAGCAGCAGGGAGCCATGGCAACCCTGCCCAGCAGAGGGGAAAGGCAGGGGAACCTCCATGTTCTCCTGGAACATTTGGGGAGAACATTCCAAGGGACTGGGGTCGCTTCCCTGGGACAGTGAGAGCTCTCCCCTCCACTGAGCCCATCAGACACGAGACTGTGAGGCAGCCCAGAGCCTGCACGGCTCCAAGTCCCACCCGTCCCTTCCCTGTCACACGAGGACAGCTGTGATGCCAGTGGGGATATGTGCCCCCAGGGATCCAGCTTTTGCCTTTCCAGTGTCCTGAAGCACGGGGTGCCACACCCCAAGCTCATGCTCTGCATGAAATCCATCTCTGCTGCTGGTTTGAAGGTTTATCCAAGCAGACCCCAAAGCTGGCACACACCTCCCATGCCTGAAGACCACTGTGGCCTTGGCTGCAGTGGCCAGTGCCTGGGTACATGCGGGACAACACACTGGGTCTTCACTAACATCTCAGAGGACTTCATGGAGAGGGGAGGATTGAGCCATGTAGCTGTGCACCCATGTCACCAACACATCTCCTCCAGACAGGGCTGCTCACTCCCACCCTGCCCACGCCAGCTCTCTGGCAAGCCACCTGGACAGGAACTTAGGGAGGTCCCAGGAGCAACACCTGCCCAGAAGCATTTCAGATCTGCAGGCCAGGATGTCTCACTACAACACGGCACATGGCAGCCCAAGCTCCCTGGCAGCTCTGGAACAGTATTTCAGAAACACATGGAAGAGCTGGCCCTAGAAGGACAGGAGAGCTCCAGCACCCCAGCAGGGGCAGCCCCCCTCCTTCCAGCTCCCACACACACAGAGTGGAGGCAACAACAGCCTGGGCAGCAACACAGGCATAGCCCAGCCTCAGAGAGAGGTGCAACCTTTACCCAATCCACAGATCATCTCGTATTTGACAAGAGAAATGGGAGAGGACACACAAGAGAACTTACTTTCCTCTCTTAAGAAAAATCCCTCTTCTGCCAGTGACTTCTTGCCAGAGCCTTGAACAGAGAGAGCTCCTGTGAACCACAGGCCCAACACTCCCAGGAGTTCTGCGGGTGCTGCAATGAAGGAAGCACTGCAGAAAGCCAGGGCCACTGTGGGAGAGGACTTGCTGAGACAGCTCAAGCTTTGGATCAGGCATAACAACACGTGCACAGTCAGTGTTTAATTGATGCATCGTGTGTGAACCAGGTCAAAGAAAGAGAAATAGTCCAAGGGTGAGGGATGAGAAGGCAGATGCTGCAGCACAGAGAACTTGCCATGCAGAACAGTGAGCCAGGCATGGCTGCTCAGAGCCCTGGACCCCTTCAAGGTGGGCTCCCGGCCATGCTTGGTGCCTCTCAGTCATCTTGACAGCACATTCATAGTGCTGTGACTGTGGGGAGGATCTGGTTCAGTAGAGGATGCAGAGTCTCAGCTCCTGCCAGAGGAGGTGGGACAAACCCTGTGGATGTAGGCAATGGACACTAAAAGTCCAAGGAACAAATCTTGTTAAATCCTGGTTTATATTTTACACAGTTCCTGTAACCTTATGTGTAATTTCTGCCTGGCCAGAATAACTTTCCTTAGCCTGAGCCTGCCTGGTACTAGAGCCAAGGTTATTGACCCTGGTCAATAAAGGACACTGGCCTTTGAGCCCCCTGTCTCCCACAGCCAGCCAAACCTCAGCAAGGGCGCTGAGGCTGGAGGATGGCTTGCATCACACTGTGAAGGAGTCTGGGGACAGAGGAGAAATTCCTCCAAAGCTAGAGAGCAGCTCAGCCAGGCAATCCTGAACCACCACGCCACTCTGCTGGAGCAGGGAACTCCAGAACTTCAGTGGGATCCAGGGACCCAGGACAAATCACAGGGATATGGGAGTCCCCTGACAAGATGGCAGGTGTGGGCACACACCCTGTGTCTGCTCCTGGCAGGCACTTTGCTGATGGACCTGAACCTGTGGTCACCACTGGAATCTGAGAACACAGCGGGAGCTGGAAAGTTGGTAAAACACATCTGGGACAAGTCCTTCCTGTTAGTGTGTAACGGGTGGCAGAGCATCAACACTGCCCCAGGGTGCCTGGGCAGGGCAGAACACAGCTGGATCAAGGGGTAATATCTCCTGGTGTAACAAGGCCCGAGGCAGATGTGGGAAGAGCTCTCAGTGGAAGAGTGTAAAGAAACGGCAAACACCAACTTGGCATCTGCAGGAAGGGGGAAGAAGCCAGAGGAGTGTACAGAGCATGGAATGGGGCACCATGACCTGAGAGGGCAATGGGACACAGGCTTCCATGAGGAAATGCCAACACCTGTTGCTGCAGCTCCTGAGCTCTGCCAGAACGTGCCATGGCAGGCCAGGGAGTGCTGTTACCAGCCTGGGTGAGCTGCCCCTGGGGATTCATTTCACTTGCAAACTTTAATTTTCCACCTCTTTCATGTGCTCTCTCGCTAAAGTCTGGGTGAAGGCCCTCATGGTGTGCCCAAAGAGCCCACGCAGGGAGGCAGAGCAAGGCCATCGGAGCGAAGCCATGACACTGGGCAGCCTGGAGCACAGCAGGGATGGCAGTGGCTCCCAAGGCCCACGGGAGCACAGCAGGGATGGCAGTGGCTCCCAAGGCCCAAGGGGGCACAGCAGGGATGGCAGTGGCTCCCAAGGCCCAAGGGGGCACAGCAGGGATGGCAGTGGCTCCCAAGGCCCACGGGAGCACAGCAGGGATGGCAGTGGCTCCCAAGGCCCAAGGGGGCACAGCAGGGATGGCAGTGGCTCCCAAGGCCCAAGGGGGCACAGCAGGGATGGCAGTGGCTCCCAAGGCCCAAGGGGGCACAGCAGGGATGGCAGTGGCTCCCAAGGCCCAAGGGGGCACAGCAGGGATGGCAGTGGCTCCCAAGGCCCAAGGGGGCACAGCAGGGATGGCAGTGGCTCCCAAGGCCCAAGGGGGCACAGCAGGGATGGCAGTGGCTCCCAAGGCCCAAGGGGGCACAGCAGGGATGGCAGTGGCTCCCAAGGCCCAAGGGGGCACAGCAGGGATGGCAGTGGCTCCCAAGGCCCAAGGGGGCACAGCAGGGATGGCAGTGGCTCCCAAGGCCCAAGGGGGCACAGCAGGGATGGCAGTGGCTCCCAAGGCCCAAGGGGGCACAGCAGGGATGGCAGTGGCTCCCAAGGCCCAAGGGGGCACAGCAGGGATGGCAGTGGCTCCCAAGGCCCAAGGGGGCACAGCAGGGATGGCAGTGGCTCCCAAGGCCCAAGGGGGCACAGCAGGGATGGCAGTGGCTCCCAAGGCCCAAGGGGGCACAGCAGGGATGGCAGTGGCTCCCAAGGCCCAAGGGGGCACAGCAGGGATGGCAGTGGCTCCCAAGGCCCAAGGGGGCACAGCAGGGATGGCAGTGGCTCCCAAGGCCCAAGGGGGCACAGCAGGGATGGCAGTGGCTCCCAAGGCCCACGGGGGCACAGCAGGGACGGCAGTGGCTCCCAAGGCCCATGGGAGCACCCATTTCCCTGCCAGGTACCCACGTGGGGTACCTGTGTTAGCTCCTGGCAGCTGCTGGGAACCAGTTCTCTGGCAGAAAGACCAACTCCCGTCCCACAGCAAACACAGTGGTGACTCACCCACTGCCTGGGCAACTCCCACAGGCACCCCAGAGGCCCTGAAGAAAGACTGAGAACGGGGCAGCAACACTGAGGGGATCAGGTGGAACAACTCTGCAGGTGCTACAAGCAGCTACTGGTCTGAGAAACTCCCACCTTCTCCCTGCAGGCGAGGCCCAGGAGCTGCCAGGAGGGAGCAGGGTGGGAGTCAAGGCCATGTGAAAAATGGGGCTCCCAAACCCACCCAACCTGCTCGCCCAGCGACAGGTGTGGGCAGGACAGGGCAGGTAGGGCCCAAGGCAGCAGGCAAGAGCTTTCCCTGGGGCTGCAGGGTTCCAGGGAATCGAGGTGCCTGCTCCAACGGGTGCAGACACACACCCCACAAGCTGCTGGGAAGGCCTGAGGGACAGACCAGCGTCCCTAAGGGAGCACAGGACTGTGGGGTGAGCCTTGGCTCCTGCCACATCAGAGGACCAGGTAGATGCTGAACATGGAACTCGGGATCAGGACCCACCATGCACTTCCTGTGACTTGTTCTGAGAGCTGGTGGAAAACCCTGACCTGGGCTGACCTGCTCCTGCAGCTCCTTTGCCCTCCCCACAGACGGGGCAGTGTCCTCCAGGCAGTGGGCACCACTACAGAAAAAAAAGCAAAAAAATCCCAGACTCCCAAAGGCAGACATAAAACCGGGGCCTTTGGCTCATTCCCAAGAGCAACATCCACTGTGAAAGGACACCAGGACACCTCCACAGCACTGCTGCCCCAGTAGAAAGGAGCCCTTTGGACAGAGAGGTGACAAAATCACCAGGGTACTCCAGAGTGTCTCCTCTCCTACTGGACTGGCCTGACTGACAGAGCAGACATGCAGTGGCCATTTCCAAAAACGTTAGTTCAGCTCAGCCAGCAGCATAAAGCCACTTCCAGAAGAGACATGCCCAGGACAAGTGGAGGGGCAAGGCTGGCTCACAGCTTCTGCCTGCCAGAAGCAGCCCTTTGTAGGGACCCCTTGCTCCCATTCCCAGAAAAGTGCCTTCTCCACCGGCAGCTCCAGAGGACAGAGCTGTCCCTGCAGCATGGGCCAGGAGAACAGGTTTGGAGCAGAACATCCTTCCCACTGCTGATGGCACCACCATCTCCCTGGGTACAAAGCTGTGTGGGGAAGCAGACCCCATGGGGAAGGAAGGACAGTCTGGGGGAAGGGAATGCTCTCGGCCCCTGGAGAGGCAGCCTGCTCAGAGAAAAACACACTCCTAAGAAGGGACAGAGCAGCTCTGGCACCACACAGAGAAGACAACACTTAAACAAGTGTCCAGCTCGCCCAAGGAAGGTTGACCTTGGCCATCAGCCCCCCACTCCCATTCCCGCACAGGCAGCCTCTCCTTGCCAACCAGGCTCTGACTGTGCACAGATACACTTAAACCTGTATTTTCCTTTGTTCTCCACCCTGAATGTCTCCCCTTGAACCTGCCCCCAGCTCTCTGGACATGTGCAAGTTCTTACAGAATCTGGTTTTGCAGCCTCTCCCAGTAGCCCACTGACCTGCCCACAGACTTCACCTGAACTTGCTGGTGTCCAGAGCACCTGAAAGCTGGCACAAGTTTCAGCAAAAACCTGCATCCGCCTACTTGCAGTCGAGTTTTAAAACCCTCTACAGCCACGTATGAACTTCTAGAGGTATCTGAAAATTCCCCATGTAAGTGTCCAGCCAGTGCCTGCAGACATGGCTCAGGTTTGTGCAGGGACAGGGTCACACAGTGAGGGACCAGGAGTCTTCCCAGGGCTGGAAGGCTCCAATACACCCAGAGCCTCAAAGCCAATCCCCCTGTGAAAAACTCACTGGCTACACTTGGTGTCTCTCAGTCTGACAGAACCATGCCAGATTTCCTGCAGTCCCTGTCACAGGTCCTGTGGTTCCATATGCTGGTTTCTCCAAATCTGGGATCTGTTGGCTAGAGCATCCCAGGGAGCAGCAGAGCCTGGGAGCTCTCCTCCCTTCCTCACCAGTTGCCCACCTGGTGTTTCTGTGGGCATTTGGAATGCAGCAAAGCCCAAATGCAGTGAGGCAGCTGCTCAAAGGATCTCCTTTCCCAGCCCCTCACCATGGAGCCCACCCTCCTTTCTGCCCTGTCTCTCTTGCCTCAGCTCTGCTTCAGAGTCAAGGAACAAACACCCACAGCATCACCATCCTGGCACAGAGACTTTGGCAGCCCCCACCAACAGCACAGAGCCCTTCCTCTGGCAGGGAGAAGAATTTCTTCTTTGTGCTACTCCTTCAGCTCACCACTGAACTCGCCTCTCCACAGGCACCTGCATGTGCATCAAGACCATCAGCTTCCTGAGTCTGAGGGTGAACAGAACTGTGGGTGGCTGTGCCCACCTGGCCAGGGCAGCTGGAGTAGCACCCCCTCATGGACATCCTGTGTTGTCCAGGAGCTTCCCTGCAGGACTGTGGCAGGAGCAGGAACATGGCAGGAACAGGACCGTGGGCAGCCGTGCCTACCTAGCTGGGGCAGCCAGAGCAAGACTCTCTCAAAGATCCCTTGTGCTGTCCAGGAGCTTCTTGAAGACTCCCCACAATTTTGCTGTATGTCTGCAGGAGCACGACATGGTCTGGGGACCATGAGCCAGACCCAAAGACACAGACACAAAACTTGACCTCAGGGCATGCATCAAACCGTCACAGAATCATAGAATCATGGAATGGTTTGGGTTGGAAGGGACCATAAAGCCCATCCAGTTCCATCCCTGCCATGCGCAGGGACACCTTTCACTATTAAGGTTGCTCCACTTTCAGGGATGGGGCAGCTACAACCTCTCAGGGCTACAAACAGAAGCACCAGGGTGACACCACTCTGCTCTTCCCAAGAGCCACCCCAGGGCAGCAGCATGAGCCTAAGGCTGAACATGCTGGGTACTGAGAGAACTGAGGGGTGTGAAGAGCACGAGGGGCTTCTGGCTTTCCCCGTGCCTGTTCCCCACCTGGTTGATGTGGACAGAAGGAATGGACGCTGCGGAGACAGACGAATGGCTGGGTGAGTTGGGCAGGGACTTGCAGGGGCCAATGGAGAGCTGATGCTTCTTGCGGAGAGCCACCACCTTCTGAGCCACTGGAAAAGGGAGAAAGGGACAGGGTCAGAGTCCAGAAAGAAGCTTTCTTCACCCATGGATTTCTGGAGGGCTGCAGAGAGACCCAGGCCCTTCCCCTCACTGAGGCCAGCACCTGGGGTTCAAACTGTGCCCCCCCTGTACTTACGGGGAGGATTCTGTAGAACACCCAACCACAATCCTGCTGCCATGCAGGGTCCCTGCCATCCACAGAGTCAGGTACATGCCCTGGGCAGCACAGGCAGCCTTCCAAGTCCCCAGAGGCCACTTGCCCTCTTGGGTGTCACACAGAGCAGTGACTTCACAAGGACACCCCAGAGACACCTCAAGCCCTGGGCTGCTGCAGGAGAATCCCTTGGCAGACAGAGTCAGTTCTCAGTCAACCCTCATGGCAGCTCCAGGAGTCAGGGACTGAAATGAACAGCTCAGGCAATGCCACCTCCATCAGTCTGGGCCCTTGTGACCCTCATGCGCTCCAGGCATTCAGAAAATTAACAGGAGGCTGAGGTGATCACAGACAAGGGGCTCTTAACAAACTGCTCCTTGACCTTTGCTTGGTACAGAAATATCCTTAAAATAAAGCCTAAAAACTGAGGCCCCCTCCAATTCAGTGGCTTTTTGCAACTGTCCTGGTACCTGCTGAACCCCAGGAGATTTCTGCACTCAGGAACTGTGAAGGCAATCCTGAGAAGAAAGCTCTTTAACTGGACCTCTCCAGAACAAAGAGGTCAGAAGGCACATTCCGTGCCAGCTCCCACCCTGGTGGGAGCTCTGCCATGAGTGGACTACAATGATCCCCCCACAGAGCAGGCTCACCCTTGGGGAGTCCTGAAGTGGCACCAGACACTGCAGGATACAGCCTAGCCTGGTCTGGGGCCATCTCCTGGCGATAATGAAGTCACCAGCACTGTCCCATCCTATTAACCACACCAGTCACTATGACATCTGGGAGTTGGGAAAGATGAGAAAGTGCAGTTCCCACCCAGTGAGAGGCGTCTGCAGGGGGAATTCTGCCAGGACACATGAGAAACCAGCAAGGAGGAAGGGCTGTCTGGGAGCAGAGGTGCAGCACATGCTCCACACAGCATCAGCAAGGGAGTGACCTTGCAAAGACCAGAGCCCAGGGAACTCCTCCTGCTCTGCAGTGGGATTGACACCCTCCCAGTCCTGCCCAGGGCAGGTCTGCCAGGATCTTGGATGAGCAACTTGTGTGGGAGAAGACATATAAAGACATGGCCTGATGGTAAGTGGATCACCACACGAGGTAAGGTACTCACACAGTCCATGACTGCCAGCACTCCACCAGACCCCAAACCAGCTGCACCAGGATCCAGCAGATCCCAAAACAGTGCTCACTAGGAAAAGCTGCTTACCCACTCCAGAAACACCTCATCCCATCAGTCAGCTTCATCTGGAATGGGGTCCAGGAAACCCCTGAACAGTTCCCAGATGTCAGTGATATCTGGGGCCAACCTGTCAAGCTTTGCTGCCCTCAGTTCCTGCCCCATTCTCTCCATCCCACAGCCGTGCTCAGGAGCAGCTCTCTGGTCCTACAGTGGAGCAGGAAGGTGAGAGTACTGAGCACATGGGCTTTGCCCAGATCTCATGTGAGACAGCGGGTCCCTCTGTTCCCCTCCCAGCTCCCAGGTCCCACACAGTTCTCTCCAGAGCTCCAAGAGCACTCAGCAAGGGCATGGACACCATGGCACCAACCACTGGAGCCCACAGCCAGACTCCCCCACTGAGGGACTCGGTCTGGTATGGAGAATGCACAAGAGATGGAGGATATGGTACCTCCTTGTGCATTTTTCCCAAGACCTAATGAATAAAATTGTTAATAAAATCAGTAAGAATTCTTAAGAATTTGAATTCATCTGGGTGGGGCTTTTAGGACAAGGTCTGTCCCAGCCCGCAGTCTCCCATCTGGGCTCTCTCTCCACGTAGATGGGTACATAGTTACTCCTATAATCAAGTCCTCTCTCAAGCTTCTTGATTTCCTGAATGGATGACTCTTGTAGTGTCTCATATCAGGTATTTTTTCCAGCTTTTGATTAATTTATGTAGCTTTATTTTTAATTTTCTCAGTCTCTCTGCATCCTTTTCAAGGATTTGAACAGGCTCCCACACCTCCTGCTGACCCATACAGAGGCACAAATCCATCCAGAATTCCACTTGGTGCTCCTGCTTCCTCTGACAGGGACAGCCTCATTCTCCCATGACAGCTGCCCACACTCCTTGTTCACCCAGCACCAGCCTCTGCCCAGACCAACATGAGGTTTGTGTGAGCAGATTGCCAGACTCCTGGGTCTCCTCAGCCTCATGGCTCCTCACAGAGACAATCCCACTCCCTTGCCTCCTCCTTGATTCCACATATGGCCCGTGGCTGAGTTCACACAGGGATAAGCCCAGCCCCTCACAAGTGGTCACTCCTGAGCCCACAGGCAGCAACTCCAGGTCGCCCACCATGCCTGGGATGCAGAGCTGGCACTGGGAGCCAAGTCCACCTCATACATCACACTGCTGAAGTTGTGTTATCTGGGCTACAGGATCAAGAGCGGGAGAAATAACCCCAGAGCACAATTCATTCCATCTTGAGATGGAAAAGGATGAGCAGCTCCTAACAAACAGCCCCTCCTGATACTGCATCACCTTCCCAGCTCTTGCCAGCCGTTCCAGCTTCTGCTTCTCGCTGTGCTGCCCTTCAGAGACTGGGCACAACAGAAGCAGATGGAGGAATAAACTGAGCAGATCTGGTGACACCCAGTACCAAATGCTCTCCAGAGCGAGGATCAGCCAGGATCAGCTGCACTCACAGCCCCGATGCTGCTGCTCTCCTCAGATTTGCCCTGTAAATATCCAAATAAGCTTGGCAGCTCCTCCCCTCCAGCTCACTGACCACAGCTATTCCCACTGTTCCTTCCCACCACTCCTCCATTACTCAGGAGGAGGAGGAGGAAGGTGGGACTCACAACAAACCTGCCCAACAGAATCACCCCAGTTTCCCCAGGAATATCAAACTGGCGCAGAGGCTGTTGGATGTGGAGGGTCCCTGCCAGGTGGGACAGCTCAGAAGGTGGGTCTCTGGGCTGACCCTTCAGATGGTTCCAAAGCAGGACCAGCAGCAGGAAGATCTCCACCTGTTTATGTGTAAGAAATCAGCACTGTGACTGTGACCCCCAGCGATAGCTGGAGACGACTGAAGGGCACAGGCTCAGGCAGGGGAAGGAGGGTTCACCAGCTCTGGCTTGGAGCCACCTGAGGCCAGTGACAGAATCAATCTTGTTTCTGCCCTCAGCCTGTCCTGCTGTGCTGCAACAATCCCACCTGGCTTCCTGCCTTCAGGCCTTAGAATTTCCAAACTTCCTTCATGTGTCTCTTCCACCTGCAAACACCACCAGCACAGTTCACCTGTTCAAAAGCAGCTCCATCCTGCCCAGCTTTCAATTCCATGCAGACCCTTCCAAGGAACATAGATCCTGCCTGGCCTTCAGCTCTGCATAAACCCTTCCATGGAACACAGATCCTGCCCAGCCTTCAGCTCTGCACAGACCTCTCCTCATGTGCTAAGCACAGATTCCCAGCAGCACTACCAGAAGATAAGAAGGAGAAGGAGGGGACAAGGGAATCACAGAATAGTTTGGGTCAGAAGGGACTTAAAGCTCATCCAGTCCCATCCCCTACCATGGGCAAGGATACCTCTCACTAGACCAGGATGCTCCAAGCCCCATACAACCTGGCCCTGAACACTTCCAGGGATGAAGCAACCACAGCTTCTCTGGGAAATCTGTGTCAGGACCTCAACACCCTCACAGGGGAGAATTTCTTCCTAGTATCTCCTCCAAACCTACTTGCTTTCAGTTGAAGGCCATTCCTCATTGTTCTGTCACTAGAGGGAACACAGTCCCATTTAGGGCAGGGTCCTGGTTTATTTAAGCATTTTGCAGACACCCAGGAGATGGTACAGGTTCTCTGTCCCTCCTCAGTATCTCTCTTGCAAGCCCCCTCCCAGCCCAAGCAGGAATGCTCTCCCACACTGTTCCCACAAGGAACAACTGCCCCATCCGGCCATTCAGGTGCTGCTCCCCTACTCCAACACCTCTAGGACCTGCTATGACACTTCCTCTCCTCCATGCAAGGCCACCAAACCCTTTTCTGCAGTCCTCCAAGTCCTCACAGGCTCAGGGACTGCTGTACTGCCCCATGGGGATCTAACTGTCCCCCGTGGCCTCTCTGCTCTCTGGAATGAGCACCCACCAGTTGGGCAGCCCCTGCAAGTGGGGAGAAGGTGCTGCCTGGTCCCGCTCTGCTGCCCCCCACGTGCCACACACACAGGTCTTTACATACCCTGTACACCGAGCATGTCCTGCCCCTTGCACCAGGTCTGTGTGTACAAAGCAGCAGCACCACACATGAGGGGGTGCCCGACACCCTCAGCCCAGGGCAGCCTAAGCCTCTCCGTGGGACTGCACTGCTGCCTTGTCCTGCCTCAACAACCTGCCCTGGCTGCAGTTACCATCCTGGAAGACCCTCTCCACGTTCAGGCCGTAGGTAGCACAGGTCTCGTAGTATGTGCAGCGCTTCAGATCATTGGAGAGCTTCCGTGCCCGGGAGTCGTCAATGACCCGGGGGTTGGTGGCACTGATGGCATCTGCAAACCAGGAGGACAGGGGGTTAAAGAGCAGGGACCTGTGTCCCACTTATCCACAAGTTCACAGGACCCAGGTCTCCCGGTCTCCCTCCCTCTCTTCACACAGAGGAATCACCTCCATAGGACCCCCTGTAAATACCTGAGATCACAAAGCCCCATATTTGTAGAAAAATGGATAAATCTCTGTAAATGAATCTGACTCAACTCCCTGAACCACCCAGCCACTGAGGTTTCAGCAGACAGAGGCAGAATCCCAGGGAAGGTGTGGGGAACAAGGTCAGGGAGTCTCAGCCTCTGAGTAAAATCAGTTTGTCAGTCTCCATCATTTTAGGGCTCATGGCCAAACCCTACATGTTAAAGAATTCAAAGGAGAAATCCTCTTGGGTTAATGGGGAAGTTGGCTCTATTGGGGTGTCCCCATAGCTGAGGCCTTTGTGGACAATTTTAAAATACAGGCTCAGTTTGTATCCCAGTAGGCTGCCAAGTGCTTGCCTGTTTAGGAAAAACTTCCTTCCAAAGACGAATCCAACTCCTTGAAGACAAGCCAGGACAAGGGAGGGCCGCAAACAAACCCCCTCAGGAGGGGCCAAAGGAGCACTGGGACCATGCCGTGAGGAGCCTCTCCTCAAACCCTCCAGAGGGTTGTGTGACTATACCGAGGTGTGACCTCACCTGGCTCTATGTCTGTCACAACAATGGTCACAGAACCTCCTGCACCTCCACAGCAGATGCTGCCTCCCCAGTCTGTCCTGAGCCGAGATCGTTCTGTCCTAAAATTCATTCCACAATCTTTAAATATCCAAAGTTTAACCACTTCGTTCTACTCTCACTCCAGTGTCTGGAGCAGATCCCCTCTGTCTCCCTGTTGCTGTCCCTGCCTGTTTTCCTGGCCTCAGAGCTTTTTCCTGCCCAGGAACAGGTAACACTGTTCAGGAACTGGGTCCTGTCAGGACAGTTTTTCCTCACATCCATGCCCTGCTCTGCTGTCACACAGACAACTCTGCAGCCCCAGGCTCCCTCCTGCCTTTGCTGGCAGTCAGAGGAGACAGCACTGGGAGATCCAGGCATTTCCATGAGGAAAGTGGCTCCGTGAAGCGAGGCAGCTCCCTGTGGGAAAGCTGAGATGGTCAGAGCAGGAATCTCCTCCTCAGGGTCTTGGGCAGGGTTCTCAGCATCCCTCAACCCTATGCAGGGCTCACAGATCAGGATCCCCTGACGTGCTCACAGGGATGACACCCGAAGGGGGCCAAGAGGGACACATCACAAGCGCTCCTGCCTGAGGCCAGGGGAGTGGGGGGAAGCCTGGGCCCCGCTCTCACCCTGTGTGCCCACCAGCACCATTGGCACCTCCGCTGTGTTCCGGTAGCTGCAGAGCCGCAGGTAGTAGTTGTAGACGGTCTGGAAGCTGATCTCATCCTCCAGGCTGAAGACAAACACCACAGCATCGACCCAGGCAGCGAACTGAGGAGACATAGCAGGATTACAGGGATTACAGCCCAGGCGAGTGGCCAGAGCCCCGGGTCCCAGGCTGCCAGTGAGGGCACCTCCACAGCTGGATCCCAGGAGGAGGCTTGGCAAGTGACTCCACAGGACAGGGTGGGGAGAGACAGGTCTCCTACCTGGAGTTCGGGGGGGCCCCCTTCATCTCGAATCAGCAGCAAGTAGCTCTGACCATCCACCACGATCTCCTTCTTAAACCGGCCACCTTGGGAGAAGAGCAAAGCCACTGGTCAGTGAAGGGGAGGCAGGCAGGGGACACCCCAAATGAAGGCCAGAGGATCTGCAGAGCCCCGTGGCAGTGGCAGAAGAGGTGCAGGGATGGGGGGCACCTTCAGCACCGGGGAGAGGACCGAGGACCCAGCCCATCCCTAGGCGGCCTGGGGACCAGACCTTACCCTCTGGAGACTCCTCCTGCACGTAGGTGCCGGTCAGGTAACGGTGCACCAGGGCTGACTTGCCGCTGGACAGGTTCCCCACGATGCCCTGGAACAGAGGCACATATCACCTGGTGTGCCAACCACATGACCCTCTACACAAGGCCACCCGTGTGAGGTGACAGCAGCAGTGCAGCACCCTCAGATTTGCAATGAAATGGAGGTGGGCATCCTCGGATGGGGCAGGCAGAGAGCCTTGGCATCAGCGCCTTCCCAATGGCTTAAAGCCACTTAGTTGTGCAGAGCAGATCTGTGGTGAAAGGTCTGGAGCACAAGTCTGATGAGGAGCAGCTGAGGGAACTGGAGGGCGCCCAGCCTGGAGAAAAGGAGGTTCAGGAGGGACCTTTTGCTCTATACAACCCCCTGAAAGGAGTGGGGAGCCAGGTGGGGGTCAGGCTCTGCTCCCAGGGAACAAGGGACAGGACGAGAGGAAATGGCCTCGAGTTGTGCCAGGGCAGGTTTAGGCTGAATATTAGGAAAACGTTTTCATGGAAAGGGCTGTCCATTCATAGCACAGGCTGCCCATGGCAGGGGTGGAGCCCCCATCCCTGCAAGTAAGTGTTCAAGAAATGCATGGATGTGGCACTTGAGAACACGGCTCAGTGGTGAACAGAGTGGTGGTGCTGGTTGATGGTTGCACTTGGTGATCTCAGAGGGCTTTTCCAGCCTTGCGGGTTCTGTGACCCCGTACAGCTGCACTCACACGCTGAGAAAGGGGAGGTGAGGAGCAGCTGAGAACACTAAACCTGCCTCTGCCATCAAAAAGAAGTTTACAGTCAAACTTTTCCAAGCACCAGGATGAGCTCAGCAAGTGAGTCACCACCAGGCAGGTTTTCCAGCCCACATCAGGTACTTGAACACTTCCGTTGCTCTGGGTCTTGCCCTCGGCCACCCGCATGCTCCTGGTGAGAGGCAGAGAGGCACCAGCCCAGCAGCAGCCAGCATTCCTGTGGCACAGACTGGGTTATCAGAGCACAGAACACCATCCCATGTGCCAATTCCTCCTGTGCCTGCAGAGCCAGCACACAGCAGGACCAAGGAGCACAGACTAACATGCTCCCATGGACATGCCTGGGCTACAGGCACTGCTGCCACCTCTGTCACCTGCCACAGCAACTACAGATCCCCAACAGCACATTCAGGCAGGTGAGAACACAGAGAACACGGGCTGGGTTGCCAACCTCCCCATCCTGCAACACGTGCCTCCAGAGCCACAGGGCCTGCACAGACCCAAGAGCTGCACCAACACCGTGCCCGTGTTATGGACAACAGCAACAGCCTGTCCTGAGGCTGAGCCCTCCCTCCCTGCTGCTGGTACCTAACCAGAGACACAGAATCACAGAATGCTTTTGGTCAGAAGAGACCTTAAAGCTCATCCAGTCCAACGCCCTGCCATGGACAGGGACACCTTTCAATACACCAGGTTTCTTCAAGCCCTGTCCAGCCTGGCCCTGAACACTTCCAGGGATGGGGCACTCACAGCTGCTCTGGGTGACCTGTGCCAGGGCCTCCCCACCCTCACAGCCAAGAATTTATTCCCAATATCCCATCTAACACTGCCCTCTGGCAGTGGAAAGCCATTCCCCTTTGTCCAAAGTCCCTCAGAACAGACACAAATGAGAAGCACCTGCAGCATCTTGCCCACCCTGACATCCCCTCCAGGTCATTCCGATACCTGCAGTACTGATCTTGTCCCATCCCAGCAGGCTGTGTTGTGGGCAGGGAGGGCAGAGTCCACCCCCGACCAGGCACCACATCCCACAGGATCTGGGGAACCAGGGGTATCTGAGGCACAAGCTGCAAGTACTCACCACCTTCAGCTCAGGCACCGATCGACTCAGGGTCCATTCCTGGCTGTTTACAAACGAATCTGCAGACACAGAGGAGAAATCAGGAGGTCACCATGGTCACCCTCAAGATCCCAACAAGGATATTGCCATGCTCTCCCTGCTCCCTCCTGGCAGATTCATGGCTCTTCCCTCTCTTCCACCTTATCCAGAGACATGAAGCTGCATGAGATCCTGACACTGCTCGTGCCCAGTAGCTCTGCAGCCAGAGCCCTGGATGGGGAGGACTGGACAAGCCAAGGACAGCATGGCAGCACAAACCCCGGGCACCACTGGCTGGGACTCTCCCTCTTGCCCTGCAGGAGCACAAAAACCCCTTCAGCATCCCTTGCCCCAAGGCATGGGGGACAAGGGAGGCACAGGCTGCACAGGACCCCAGAACTGAGGGCACCTGCAAGCACCCCGAGCCCTGCCCTTGACATACTGCAGGCAGTGTGGGTAAGGAGCTGATGGCAGGATACCATCCACGTTTCTAACTGAACGCAAACACAATTAATTATTGCATGTTATGGAATTGGCAGCACACTGCAACAGGCTGACGGAGGCTGTGACAATAAGGCACAGCTTGAACAGCACAGGAAACACCCTCGTTGTGCCACAGAGCTCCGAAACACTCATTTACAACCCAACCAGCTCCAGAAGCTGATCAGACAGACTTCCCACATGGAACCAAAGTCACTGGAGGAGGAGCAGGAGTCTGGAGAATACCCTGAGCACCAGCAGTCCCTCCTGACAATCCCAAGTCCCCCAGTAGCCCTGGTGAGGTCAGACCCTTCATTCAAGGCCTGTTCCGGAGCAGGGCCCAAAAGAGCAGCACTGGCTGCATGTTTGTGCATAAATAGAAAGGATTTTTGAAGACCAGAAACCTGTGGGAGTCATGAAACTCCAGGACCCTGTAGGAAACCGGCTGAATCTGTGGCCACAGACTACTGCAGGAATGGGAATCTCAAGATGGGCTCCAGGGGAAGTGGTGAATCCACCAGACCCATTCACAGGCAGTGATCAGACATGGTGGCCTGGGCACTGCAGCTGCTCCAGCATCACCCAGGGGTCTGACCTGCCCCGCTGCCTCACCCCAGCTGCCCCAACCCCACCTCTGCACTCCCGATGCCTGCTCTGGGTCTGCCATCAGCAGCAGGTCTCTGCCACTAATGTCCATCTGAGGCTGTACCCAGCACCACGGTCAGAATGGACCTTAAAGCTCATCCAGTCCAACCCCCTGCCATGGACAGGGACACCTTCCAACACACCAGGTTTCTTCAAGCCCTATCCAACCTGACCCTGAACACTTCCAGGGATGGGGCACTCACAGCTGCTCCGGGTGACCTGTGCCAGGGCCTCCCCATGCTCACAGCCAAGATTTTCTTCTCAATATCCCATCTAACACTGCCCTCTGGCAGTGGAAAGCCATTCCCCCTTGTCCTGTCCCTCCAGGCCCCTACCCAAATGCTCTCTCCAGCTCTCTTTAGGCTCTGGAAGGGGCTCCAAGGTCACCCTGGATCCTTCTGCTCTTGGGAAGAGGGCCAGCTCGGCTCTGCCCTTCCTGGCCCACAGCTGCCCAATGGCCAGGAGGGGACAAACAGTGACCCACGAGCCGGCACTGTGCCTTCCTCCTGGCTCCATGCAGCCACCAGGCCCCGTGGGCCATGGCACACTCCTGTGAGAACACCGTGCTCGTACCTGGAGTTCACCTTCCATGGCTAATTTAGAAACACACCTTTCCAGGAGCTACTGACAAGTAATGCCCAGGTCTGCTGCAGGAACACAAGGTTTATAGCCACCCTGATTATTCTGAGGAGGAATCATTTCTCTGTGGTGTCGTTCACCTGTCCTTTCTTTCTTTAGGCAGAGGTAAATTTTTTATTAAAATAGCCCATCAGTCAGGAGGAAAATGATACATTCTTGAGCCCTTTCCAAAAGGTAACAGCACACCTGTGTTTTCAACTGCATCCCTGGGTCTAAAAAAACTGTCACCTTCATTCAGGACTTCTATGCTGCCGAGTCCCTTTCACATCTTTAGTGACAGATGAAGCACTTGAAGCACTATCCAGGCCTCCTCCTTCCCAGCACTCACTTCAGGCACCAGGCACCTTCAGGCACCAGGCAGCACACTCACGCTGTTTCACTACACCCTGCGGGTTCTTGAGGGGTTCTGAGCAGAGCACAGGGCACACACACTTGGTGACTGGCCCTGGGAAGAAGGAGAGGGAGGGACAGCCTCAGAGAGGACAGCCTGGGCTCTCTCTGGATCTGTTCACAGGTGCCCAGGACAAACTGTTCTGACTGTTCCCAGGGCAAACTGCTCTGACTGTTGCCAACTGCCTCCTATGCCAACTGCCCCAACAGACCCTTGCTTGGCTTTTAACCCGGGTTCAGGAGTTTGTTCTCAACACTTTGATTTCTGACTTGCTGCAAAGGCCTCTGAATAAACCCTAACACAAACAAATGCTGGTGACACAAGGCCAACGGGACTGTTCTCAGCCACACACACACCTCCAACTCCTCACTACCCTTGGCATACTTAACCTGAAACACCAGGCACAGCCCGCACTTCAGCTGGCCTGGTCCCATTGTCTGCCAGGCCTGAACGTGACCCACCCAGCACATACAGCACCAGCAGCCCACTGGCCCCAGCACAGCCCACAGGTCCCACCACAGCCCACAGGCCCCGGCACAGCCTGGCACATACAGCACCAGCAGCCCACAGGTCCCAGCACAGCCCACAGGTCCCCAGCACAGTCCATGGCCCCCGGCACAGCCCACGGGCCCCGGCACAGCCCACGGGCCCCGGCANGGCACATACAGCACCAGCAGCCCACAGGTCCCAGCACAGCCCACAGGTCCCCAGCACAGTCCATGGCCCCCGGCACAGCCCACGGGCCCCGGCACAGTCCAGCACTCTGCCTGCACCCACAGAGTCTCTGCAGAGCACTGTGTCAGGGTGCCAGCTCTGCTCTGCAGGGTGCAGCTGGAGTCTCCCTTCCTTCACAATCACCTGGAAAAACTAATGAAACACAGAACTTGGAGGGGTGAGTTCCCTCTGCAGCCCACTCTGAAGCCACGGTCACAGATGTCAGGAGCAGAAGACCTCTGTGTGCCCCAGCCACTCTGGGCCAGACCTGCCCACACCCACTCCTCCACTGAGGACCTTCTCTGTGAACAAATATCTCTGATCCAGGTGGACACCCCGGCCTGTCTGGAGCACCACTCGCTCCTCACACCGCCCCGACCTGCTCTCCTGCCCCGTTAGCTGAGCAGGTGGAGCTGCCCGAGGCATTTCCTCCTGCAGGGATCAGTGCCTGGGAGCTGAGGAAGCCATGTGTGTCCACAGGCACGTGTCCTCTGCCTGCACCCCGAAGGGAAACGTCCCATCTACAACCTGGACAAGGCACTCAAGGATGTGAAGGCCTGACAGGACTAGAGGAAAAAGCTTCAAACTGTGTCAAGGAATGTTTAGGTTGGATATTGGGGAAAATTTCTTCTCTGAAACAGCTGTCCAGCCCTGGAACAGCTTTCCAGGGCAGGGGTGGACTCCCCATCCCTGGAGGGATTTAAAAGCCCTGCGGATGTGTCACTTGGTGGGTCAATGGTGGCCTTGGCAGTGCTGGGGGATGGCTGGACTCAATGGTCTAAGTGGCCTCTTCCCACTGCAAGAATTCTGTGACCATCAGACAGTCTGGGAAAGCCTGAGGGTTTGGAGCACAATCCACATGCCAGGGTGGGGCCCACACCACAACTGAGTCTGTCACTGCAAGTGCCCCCCAGTCCTTTTGACACCACCTGCTCTGCCTCAGGACATGTTGATCACCCTCCTCTCACCACGCAAGGGACATACACACGTGTGCACAACCCCCGGCACCTGGGGCACCCACACCTGTCCAAATGTGCCCATATGCAGGCCCAAAGTCACCTCGTCACTCATCTCTCATGTCACCTATGCCCCATGTCCTGCAGCTGTCTGCACCCGCACTCACAGGTACAGCTCTAGGTCTCAGACACCACCCAGCATGGAACCCCCACCCCAATTTCTCACACTCCTTTCCCTCCCCTGTCAGCAGCTCCAGCAGCTCCATGTGTAGGCAGGCACAGGTGGCACCACGGAGCTGTACCTCAAGAGTGCTTTCTCAAGCCAAAACAGCCACAGGTCAAGCACCCAGCTGCTGAAAACCAGTGACACAACCCTGACATCAGCTCAGTCCATCCAATGTTGACACTTTGCTGCTAAAAAGCAGCATGTGGCAATTCCCTACACTCATGGTTACAAATCCTCTCAGTGTGACATTACACACCCCGCGTGTCATGGGGCTGCTACACACAGAGCAGCACAGGCAAGGAATGAGTCTGCAGCTGCAGGAGGGGTTTTGGGGGTGGGAGCTCCCCTTGAACAGCACCATTCCCTTCAGGGTGGCCAGACCCTCCCCAACCACCCGCCGTGCTGAGGGGGTGCAGGAGTGCCCAGCCTCAGGCACCACTCCCCACTGGAACAGGCACAAGAACCCCGTCGTCTCCTGGATGAAGCAGTGACCACGTGGATGCACTCAGTGAGCTACTGGTGACCTGACCACAGCTAAGGCACCACCCGAAATCCCAGCAGGAAGGTGGCTGTGAGCCTTCCTCACAGCCCCTGGACCCTGGTGCCAGCTTGCTCAGCAGGGATTGCCTGCAGCAGGTGACACCTCCAAGGACTGTCCTCCCCATCAGCACTGGGGTTCATGTAGCATCGAGGAGACACGATTTACTGGATCAGCTTCACTGCTGGACTGGCTGCAAATCCTCGTATTCCACATGAAAGCATACCTGGTCACTCTGCCTCCCTCTCCTCTTTGTTGTTCAGTCACACAGAGGGGATCAGACAGTGCTGCAGTTCAACACCTTCCCCAGGTGTATCCACATGAAGCAGTAGGCTCAGAGCACCACTGTCACCCAAAAGCCTCAGCACAGCCCAACATCATCCTTGGCTGCACGACACAACCACAAAAGAGAACAGTCTGGCCCGGCCTGGGAAAAGGAGATTCAGGCCAATTCTGTTATGCCCAGAATCTTCTGCTGATGGAGGTTTCCTGGTGCAGGTGGCTCTATTGCAGAAGGTGGAAATTTGGGAGGTAGGGTAGGCAGATCCCCTGCCATGTAGAAGAGCAGACAGGGACATAAAGCAGAGTCTCTGTAGATGACATCCCTCCATCAATCAGTTATCCCGGACACTGTCAGGACCTACAGACCAAGCCCCAGCTGTGGGACAGCAGTGTGACACACCAAGAAGGCACAACCAGGACCTCCATGGCACAGCCTGGACACAGCCCCCCGTGCCCTGCAGACAATTCAGAGCGGGTTCAGCCACAGACCCATGACTGCTCACATCCACGTGCTGCAGGAAAACTGGGAGGAGGAAGGGGCTGGCTGGGCAAACCCCAGCTTTTCACCCCGGCTGCTCCCTCCACAGGATGACACGCAGCAGGTTCGTCTACCTCATGCTCCAGAAGCGCCAGTGCCAGACACATCTGGTCTCCCCACACAGCAACTAATAATTAACCAACTCATTATCCAAGCCACGGTGGAACTCCCTTGGACACTGCAACCCTGGACACTAAACCTAGCCTTGAAACCAGGTCAGAGGCTGCACAAACACAGCAGAGGCCACACAAACCATGTCCAATGGACCCACCTGCCCGCACACGCAGACAAAAGGGCAGCAGAAGCAGTGTGCCTGGGCACAGCCACCCTTCCTGGGCACAGCCACCCTTCTCTGGGTACAGCCACTCTTCCTGGGCCAGGCTGATAAAGCCTCAGCCCTGGCAACACCGGCAGGAGAGGGATTTCTGCAGGTTAAGGAACAGCACAGGCATGGCCAGCATTCCAGTCAGCACTGAGCCAGCGTAAGAACCTACTGCAGGATATGATCTCGGCAAGGATGATCTCACCAGAGCTTTGTATATTCTGCAGCAGTGAGAGATGATTCTGTGTCTCTCAGTGAAACAGGGCACGACTAGGTATTGCCACCCTTGCTCTATCGCCATGCCACACACAGCAGCAGTTGGTGGCACCGGGGTCTGCTGTCAGTGTGGACTCAGGAAGATCCAGAGATTTCAACATCTCAGTACCTGATGCTTTCCAGTCCCTGTCCAAACATTGGCAGAGCAAAGACCTAAAACAAATGCAAGGATGGCAGGACAGGGTCTGCTGGAAGAGAGAATCCAGCAAGGTGACGTGGAGAGACAGGCAATCCACTACAGTCCAGCACAAGGAGGACTCACCTCACCACCAAAAACCTGTTTGCAATGTGCTTGACCTCAGCTCCAGCTCTGCAACCCCACAAGTGCCAGCAGATGAGCACCGATGGCGCTGGGATTGGAGTTCCCTCTCCCTAGGTGACTGCAGTCAGACACCTCTGCACCCACTAAACACTCTCTGACCTCATCCTGAGAGCTGGGTCTTCCAGAGCATTGTCCCAGCAACTCCTTCCCTGACACCTTCTACTACGCCACCCAAGCTTTTCTGAAGCACAAGGCACCATTCTGGCCTCAGCATCCGAGGCATTTCTAGCCCCACCAACGCTCCCAGCTCAGTCGAGGCAGGTACCAACACGAGGTGATACTTATCATGACCTACCCAACTCACTATGCAAACTTCACCTGATCCATGAGAAAACACTCCCCTGTTCTCCCAGAAGCTTTCCCTCACATGCCCTGAACATCAGTCCTCCACACAGAAGCGTAAAGGAAGGCACCTCAAAAAGCAGGGCATGGCTCTCTGGAAGAAGGGACATGGGTGTGATCACAGAATCACAGAATATCCTGAGCTGGAATGGACCCCTAAGGACCATCGAGTCCAACTCAGCCCTGCACAGGACACCCCAGCAATCCTACCATGTGCCTGAGAGCTCTGTCCAAATGCTCCTTGAGCTCTGGCAGCATTGGGGCCATGCCCACTGCCTTGGGCAGCCTGTTCAGCCACCCTCTGGGGGGAGAACCTTTCCCTAATATCTAACCTAGACTTCCCTGACACAACTTCAGGCCATTCCCTTTGGTGAGGAATGATTCCTGAGCCACCAGAGTTGCGGTACTCATGACATAGTCCCTCCATACACAGGCACAACTCCAATCCCTAACTAGCCCAGCTTTCCCAAGCCCATACCTATTAGAGAGCCTCCATCAGCCAACACTTGGATACCTAGAAACGTTCCTCTGAGCCACAAACCATGACCACCTGGGTCAGTCCAAGCTGGGCAGACTCTGTGTTGACTGCTCTCTAGTCCCAAGGGCTGTTGCCCTCCCTTGCCTGTTACACAAGGGCCAGCCCTTTGCATCTTTTTTGGATAACGAATGCTAAAAATCCCCTATCACCCTCCCAGTGCTCAGTCCCAGCCGAGACCCCCAGGGCTGGGAGCAGCACTCAGAGCATCCCCCGGCTCCCTGTGGGTATGTCTGGATGCAGAGCACAGTGCTGGGTGGGTATCACAGCGTGCTGTAAACAAACCACTCCAGGTTCTGGAAACAGGCAGAGTGCTGGCTTGGCTCTCTGCCGGGACTCCTACATCCCGCTTTTCCAAGCGCTGATAACCGCAGCTGCAGCTGCACCCCCTGGGAGGACAAGCTGGGGCTGCACCGGCAGCTTTCCCAGGGCAAGGTGGGCAGCATCAAAGTTTGTGGGATGTCGAGAGGGTGTTTGGAACACCACTGCAAGGCTGGAACAGGGACGAGGCAGGGATGAGACCTCCTGAGCAGCTCCGCCAGAGCAGCAGTAAGGATGTGCTCCTCCAGACCTGGCTCAGGGACCCACAGCCCCCACTGGAGAGAGCCATGGCCCACGGACCAGTGTGCTGAGTGGAGAGACAATGGGGAGACAGGGCATGAGAGAGGGCAAGCAGCAGTTGCTTTGCCCTGCAGACTTCACCACCTCCTCTTCACACCTTATTGTCCCCAGAAGGACAAAGGCCTGGTGGGTACCGGGGCTGTGCAGGTACCAGGCAGGTAACAAATGGTGTTCTCAGTGCAACCAAACCCAGCTTTAGCTCTGCAGCCCCAGGGAAGGGCTCGCTGTGCCACTATGAGCCACAGTGCCAGGGGCAGCCTGGAAAGGTCATCCCTGAGCCTCTGCCTCCAGCACAAGCTACAGTGGCAAACACTGACCCTTGAGACAAGCAGTGGTCCCGCATGAGCTGGTTGGTCATGGCTGGACCCCAAGCATCCCACAGCGCTCCCCACGGAATCCTCTGCAGTCTCCTGCAGATGGGTCCAACAGGAGCCCCTACTTGTGCCACAGAGAAGCCAGGTGAGGGGCAAGGACACCACCCGAGTGCTCAGCCTCGGCTGCTCCCCTGGGAACGCGGCCGCCGGGCCGGCTGCTGCTGGCACAGCTCCCACTGGAAGCCAGTGGCAGGCAGGAACAGGCCCCTCGCTGCAGGGGCAGGGCCGGGCCCTCCCTGCCCGCGTACACCCACATTCCCCAGCCATGAGTGCAGCCTCCCCTCGCCTGGGAACCTCTGCCCCCCCAGCCGGCACCCAGCCGGCACCCAGCCGCGCTGCCCTGCCAGCCTCTGCCTCGCGGCACACGGGCAGCCCTCGCACCCACCGGAGCTGCCGGACCCCTCCCCTGGCACGCAGCAAGCCCCACGGACACGAGGAGCTGGTGGAAGGAGTCCCTGAGCATCCCGGGCAGCAGCAGCAGAGCTGCTCCTGTGTTCTGGTCCCTGCAGCCCCATCCTCCCGGAGAGTGTCCTGGGCACACTGCGACGCTCTCTCGGGAGCGTGCTGGTTCCTCAGGAGCGTGCGGGTCCCCTGGGCAGCCTGCCAGCCCCAAGCCATCCCTCCACCACAGGAGCCAAGGGGGAACGGCCTCCACAAGGCCCGAACGCGGAGCAGAGCGCTGGAACTCGAGGCGGCCCCATCGGGAGCGGACGGCGGTGCCCAGCCCAGCCCCCAGCTCCGAGCGTTCCATGCCTTAAAAAGCTGTGGATGCTGCTCTCTCTTGCCTCCCAGCCCTGCCAGGCCACAGGGCCTGCAGCTTCTTCAGCAGGGCTGGGAGGGGACAGGGCATAGAGGCACGGCCCATGCAGCCTCTGCTGAGGCCCCACACAGCCCCAGTGCTGAAGAACGCCCCACCAGACACCGGAATTGAGCTGTGAGAGCTCGAGAGCTGCTTCAGCTGCCAGTCTCCATCGAGTGCCCAACCTCCTGGGGGTCCTGTCCCCTGTCCCATCACTGAGGACGCCACCCCTGCTCTCCAGTGAGCATCCGATGCTTCCATGCATCCAGCCTCCACTTGGCCCCAAGGATGATCCCAGCAAAGCAGCGCCTGGATGGGGCCTGGCACCAGGGAGCTGCTCACAGGAGGGGGATGCAGGCCTATTCCTGTCATCCCCAAGCTCCTGTGCTGCTCCGCACCTTGGCTCTGGCAACCTCACAAACAGTCCACTTGCTCAGGAGTCCCCCAACAGCACTCCTCTTGCCCTCCCGCCGAGCTTCTGCTCCCCCAAAGCCACTGCACGAGGCTCAGCCCTTCCTGCCCTTGCTGGAACACCGCTGGGGCAAGCAGGACATGGCAACATGTGCTCGACTCCCAGGTTTGTGGCCAGCAAGGGGACGAGACCCCAGAGCACGTCCTCCCAGGCTGCCACACTGCAGCTGCTCCAGCACCGCCAACTGCAGCAGCGCCCACAGCACCGGCAACTGGGGTACGACCCTGCCACAGCCACGTACAAACCCCAGAGCACTGGGATAGAAACGGGTGCCCATGCCCAGCCCAAGGCCTAGGCTGGGAGAGGCCACAGCCACCGGTCCCTGCAGATGCCACCAGTGCGAGGGGCTCTCAGCAGCCCAGCATCCCTCCTGCGCCCACTTACCCAGCGCCCGCAGCGGACCCCCGCCCAGGAGGATGGGCTCGACACCGCCGTGGGGGTCCTTGGGGCACGCGCTGCCAGTGCTGCTGCGCTCTCGCCTTCGGAACCGGCTCGTGAGGAGTTTCCAGAGCCCCCCGGTCTGTGCGGGATCGGCGTGCAGCCGGCCCCCAACCCTGGCCAGCTCCGGGTAGAGCAGGTCGCGCTTGCTGGGGCAGGTGTGCAGGGAGCTGGCGTCGCCCTCGCTCTTGGTGCGGAGGCGCGCGGGGCGCAGCAGCCCCCCGGACTCCGACCGCCGCAGCTCGTGGCCCCGGCGCAGGCGGAAGCTGAAGCTTTTCCGCAGGGAGCTGAAGTTCTTCCTGGGGCTGGAGCCGCTCCAGCTGCTGCCCCCGAAAAGGTTCCAGCGGCGGCTGCCCCAGAGGGAGCCCCCCCGGAGGAAGCCGGGGCTCTCGGCGGGCTGCGGCGGCCGCGCGGCGGGCAGGAAGGTCATGCTGGTGGGGCGCGGGCGCTGCGCCCCGTCGGGGCCGTGGCTCTCGCCCTCGGGGCTCTGCCTGCGGGGCGAGCGCA
>VWZG01006171.1:6018-20274 GCA_013396735.1 Grallaria varia | reverse complement strand
CCTAGCCATGATGATGATGACCAAAAAAATTATGTTTTAACATGAAGGACTACAACTTTACCTGAGCAAATATACACAGAAACACTTTTTTATTGTCTTTCAGACCTGAAATGTATGTCTTGAAATCTTTAACACCAACAGTTAATTTACAATGAGGGACTAAAATGCCTCTTCCTCCTGGCCAGTTTTTCCTCCATTCCAAAACATTTTCACTCACTCTTCCTTATCCTGAACCTATGGAACACGTTTTGGAGAATTTGGGGCTCTGTGGTATCATTTTGGAGCGGTTTTGCTCAGCCAAGAGTAGGGAACTGGATGCCCACGGTGACCACTCTCACGGAACATAGAAAATGTGACTTGGAGCAAAATACCTCCAAGCTCTTGTCTGCCATCTCACTTCTCAACAGGAGGATGCTATGGGACATGGCAACAGGTGAGGCTCTACAAAGGATTTAACAGCAGTACTTTCTATTTCATTCATATAATTTTAGACAGATATGTTTGGCTTCTTCTGGTCTCCAAGATACCAACCTGCAAAAGAAAATATTCACTTGAAATAAAATGTTGAGTTACTGGGGAACATCATAGTTTCAGTAGACATAAGTTTAAAATAATGTCCATCTTCACTGGGTTTATTTATTAAAATGTTTGAGTTGGTGTTTTTAGTACAGAAAACAAAATATTATGAACAGGAATGAAATAATCTGCTGGATGTGATAATCACTTCATATTACTTTCTATGACTTGTTTTTGGTTCTATTATCAGTGCATATTGAACAGCCCTTTTGATGTGATTGTGGTCTTGCATTAGCTTCATGTCTTTTTTAGACTCGGGGATATTATTATTCTACTGGAAGAAGCAAGAATGTAATCAGATTTTTTATCTTTCTGTATAGTACAATTGTCATAAAGGATTTGTTTTCTTTATAATTTTCTTTATCATTTTTTCTTCATAATTTTCATTCTTGGTCAATATGCACTGTGATTGGCAGCTTTATGCTCTGTTGTACTTGGTTGGTTCCTGTGGATTATCTTAAATTTACATGGCATATTCTATTAAAATACATAATAAAATTATGTAAAATGAACAAAAGGGTGCATTGTAACCCTTGCCAACACAGCTACAGTTGATGTTTTTGGGAGTTACACGTAAAATCACTGCTGGAATTAAAGTCCCTTCTAAGTGAAATAACAAATGTTAAGCTGCTTTTGCAATAAAAAAGAAAACATTTCAAAAGCCAGTAAGCAGAAAGAAATTTTAATAATCTGCCATGCTACCAAGAAAATTACAAGGCTGACCTAGTAAATCACACACAACTAACAAATAGGTTAAGCCATCTGAAGAGACATAGAAGTATTTAGCCTATGAATTTAAATTTCTCTGATTGCTAAGGAAAACATGCTATACTTTCAATATGTTTTGTAAACATTTCTATTATAGAGCTGAATTAAGACCTCTGATCTGTATGTAGGAGGTTAATTCCTCTTGGCCTGCAATTGCACCAAGACACAAAATTTGCAGAAGAAATTTAAGACATATTCACACAGAAAAAAAATAGATTAGCTACTTAATACAAAAGGTATTTTTACAGTGGATGTGTGTTACTATTTCTCAGTAGTACTGTGGGGCAGTCAGATATTAAGATGAATTGAGGAGGGTAATTCAAAATCATGTATGTTGACATTGTTCATCTATATTCATAAATGCTATTGCCTGCCCCATTTTCACTGTAGTCGGAAGGCTCAAATTTTGTTCTAATCTTACAGTATTAACAATAGAACAAGTCATTTAAGGTGGGACAAAAGCTAGATGTGAGGAAGCAGGATCCACAGTGCCACCTCCTATACATTAGGTCCTGACCTCCTCCCCTGAGCACATACCATGAAGGAGAGAGGACCTGGAGCCAGCCCTGTTCTGACAAATGCTGTCCTCCCGGCATGAGGATCCCTATCCCAAGACAAAACACAAATGGTAAGATCTGAAATGTTTACATCTCCAGAGATTCTGATGGTGCAAAATAAACTGGATCTTTTGCACAGTGTAGTATTGACCTTTCTCAGAGCTTTTCCTTTCTCCCAGAAAGTCCTTTAAAAATGGCCATGAGGTCATCTTATTTTCCTAACATATTGCATTGAACTTGTGTGCTTGTTTCGCAGGGATTTTTCTGGAAGAAATGTCCTGTAGGAGTGTGTTTCATGGTGGTTTTTTTCCCTGCATTTCAGTGATGGAGCTTTCAAATACCACCCAATACTACAGTTGAGAGACGATTCACTTGCTTTAAGCCATTGTGGTGTGTCCTTGGGACCTGCCTGAAAAATCAACAAATTCCCGTCACTTCTTTGCTAGAAAATTATTCTTTGACAATCTGCTCTTTTACACTGTTTTGCTGTAATTGACTTTTTCCTTTAGCATTAATTTAGTGAAAATGTTTTTAAAACCCCGTGTCATGGGCTGCTTTAATTTTAGATTACATTTTCAATTCTCCTACTTATTCTTTTAATTGCCCCTCTAGTTCCAGATTATTTATAAGCAAAACCACATTGTTTTTCCTGCACTGTCAGCTTTGGTGAGAGATGTAAACTCCTGGACCATTCACTCTTCTGAAACACGTTAAGATTAGAGTAATCAGTCCCTCTGAGCAGTTCTTAGCATGCAAGTCCTATTTAATGTAAACTAAGCTTGTAAAAAACAATTAAATTAATTGACACTGTATCTTCTGGTGCGCTTTTTCTGTTTCTCATTATTTTTTGAAAATGCCTTTACACAAAATCCATTGGGGGTTTTTTTGCCTTCAACTGCCTGAAAGTCAAGACTGTAGAGTTATTTCCGTTGGCACTTTTTCCATTGTCCTGCTCAGACAGTGCCCTGGGCATCAGAGAAATCTAATTTTGATAGGGAATCTGAGATTTTTAGAAAGCATTCTTGCTCCAGGGAGTGCTTTAAATAAAACAATTAGAGTAATTAAGAGAAAGAGTTGCTAAACATAGGAGCTTTAATTTTAGATGTATGAAAATCTTCTTCTTCCGTCTTTTCCCTAAGGAATGGCTCATAGACAAAACAAGAGAATCAAATAACAACCAGTTTGCAGACTTGTTTTTCAGCCTCAGAGATGGACAAATCTGCAAGTGTGAAGGACCTTATGCCAAGTCTTCCATCCCTAACAAACGCACATACTTGCACACTTCTTTATATCCCTGGTAGAAGTGCTGGCATATTTCTGCAGCAGATGTCTGTCAGCTCTTTTAACTGGATATAGGTTATGAATTTCTGCTGTGAAGACACAGTAATTCTCTGTCCGAGATATATACGTCTAAAAAAATCCTTTACAAAGTATACAATTCTGAATTTAAAGTCAGCAAGACACTCTTTTAACCTGTTTCACCTTTCTCCTAAAAGTTGAGTGACTACTTAGAGGTGAGGGCATAAAGTCATTCTTTAACACTTCATAGAAAAAAAATCTCACCCATCAGAAAAGCTGGTCATAAGGCATAGTGCAAGCTCCATTTCCCCATCACAAAGCCTGTCAGCTTTGGATAAGAATGATGCAGAGCTACCTGTTTAGTGGCCCAGGCCACAAGCTATGAGCTGCCAGTTGCCTGCCTTGTGCTGCCTCATTTCTATTTTCAAAAATATTCCATTGTAAACAGCAACATTCATTACTTATGCCCTGATTCTGCTCCCACTGAAGTTCAGGACAGCTTTATAATTGATTTAATACGAGTAGGATGTGGTTCTGAATCTCTTTAATTGTAAATTCTGTTAGTCAGATGGATAGTTTTATAGTGTATGAATTATCCATCCAAATACACATTGGTTTCTCAAAGCGGTTTTATACATTAAGCCACATTTAGTTACAAAGTTAGTATAATAATGTTCATCTCACCGGAATTCTGAATTCACCCTATACTCTAATCATCAGAAGTAAAAGAAAACATGGAGGATAGAAGATTGACTTTGACTAAATGCATTAACCTCCTTGAAATTTTAATTTGAACTGTTTAGTGATTATGTACATAACCTTCCCCTGTTCCTTCTGTGCTATACTGCTTTCCCATTTTTCAAAGCTTTATCCAAATTGCCTTCCCATGAGTAGCTGGAGGGAAAACTTGTAATTACTCTCATCTTAGGATAATTCCACTCTTTAAAACAAATCACAACGGTTACATCACTCTTCTGTGTCTTGAGGTAATGAAATGGAAGAATATACATGAGAATTCTCCAACAACAGTGGATGTATCCTAGCGGCAGTCCACCACTTGGACATCTCCATAGGGTTCAGGCTCCTAAACTTCCACCAATACAACATCACCCTTCAGTCTTTGAGAAAACCTTGGTCAGCAAGTACCTGGGCAGGAGTACTAAGACCTTCTGTTCTACAAATCACGGAACACGTAGGGTTAGACTCCTTGGAGGAAGCAGGGGGAATGGCCCCATCAGTTATGCCTGTTCATGACTCCCCACAGTACTCCACATCTCCCTGCAAGTCCTGGCTGGTCTAGTTCCTCCACATCAGATCCCTACTTACAGACATTTTTAAGAGTTGAATCCTGCAAGATCTGAAGATGTTTAAAGAATATGCAGTGCTGTTGATAAATCACAAGTACTGTTCAACATAGTAAAGATCAACAGCTTCTAGTCTACATAACATACTAAAAAGAAAAAAAACTTTAAAAAAAAAGAAAAAAAAAGAAAAAAAGAAAAAATTATCAGCTATGTAATTAGAGACCCTGGCTTATATCAACAATCAGTGAGTAATACACTACAGGTATGACAGCTGGCACAGAACTGACGTGCCTTTAGGAAAAGCAGTGTATTTCTTTCACAGGCCAGTGCAGCCGGAATAAACACCCTCTTTTCTACTTCAGGAAGAAGCTACTGGTATGGTTGCATAGTAGCCATGCTTCACTTGACTATTTACAAGTTCAGCTCCTTGTAAGCTCCCTGTGCCATCTTACTGATGGGGAAGCAGTGATCGGTGCTTCCAAAGAGACAAAAGCGCAGCAAAGGTGCAGTGAGACCGGTCTAGGTTTGTAAGGAGCAGAAAAGTTCCTAGACAACCTTATCTCTCTTGCCCTGGTCTCAGTGCTCCCCTCCTCCCAGGGCAGCAGACAGACACGACCCCCAAAATATTTCAAAGAGCAATGTTTTTACTGAACTATTTAACATAATATCTCAAGTTTGAAACTTACAGAAGGACGGACTTTCATGTAATTTCCTTTGTATAGCTCAGTTATGGTTCCACTGAAGCCAGTGATGTTCCCTTTCTACCGAACCAAAACCAAGAAGGTTAACATCAGTTTCCTCAGGTATCCCTGCCACAAGAGATTCCATCCTAATAAAAAGATATATATCATCCTTAGGGAGGATAGATGGAGCCTTTTAAAATTTATAATATAAATTTTCCCAGATAGAACATAACAAGAGTTTCAGGATGAAAGGTTTCTTATAAATACATAAATTGCCACAACACAGGTCCCGGTATTCTGATTTAGCCTACTACTTGTCAATGCTACAGTATTGCTGGAAGTTCCTCAATCAATAAACAGGGGAAAAGACTCATTGTTTCTAGCTTCTGTCAAGCAATTAATTTCCATCTGTAAAAGGCAATGGATATATTTTGATGCTCGGTTACATATAATATATATATATATGACTTTGCAAGTCATATGCAACTTTTGTACTAAGATTTTCCCTTGCAACCTGAGTGTTTCTATGGCAAACAAGCAAAAATCCAAAGCAATTTGGTGACAATGCAGAGGGTGTGCATTTTAATTATTCTTTTATTTGTCTCCTTGATCTCACTGAAACTCTAAAATAAAACTAACTATTCACTCTCTGAAATAGTTTCGTTTAAATAGATAGCAGAGTATCTACATATTTGAACTAGATTCATCTCTTCATCACTTGACCATAGCTAGGCCCTAAGAGAAGAGGGGACCTCCCTGTACAATACTCTAGACATACTGACTCCAGAGGACTACCTTCAGGCTAGGCACCAGAACCAAATCAGGTTTCCTGCTCGAAACACTCTGCACTACTGGAAATGCTGCAACGTGCTTTAAGGATGTCTTTTTTTAAATTGAGGGGTGGAGATCTTCAGAAGAGAGCTCTAAGACCATGCTAAATAAATACAGAAACACAGACACTATAGATATTCATATCTCAGGAAGAACATGAATTAAATAGCCTAGGATGAGTGTTGGAGGACAGGGACACAGCAAATAAGCAGGAAAACAGAAGAGCAGCTCACCAGTGCCATTTTTGATTTTCTGCCATTCTTACTTTTGGTTTCCAAACAGGCATACCTGAGCATACATGAGTGTGTGACCACAAAACTGACTGTCATTTTAGTGCTTCTCGCTTGGCTGTTATTGGAGTGGAAGCATGGGAAGGGAAGGCTGCTTCTTGCTTTCTCAGCTTTTCTCCTCTCTTAGGACTATTTCCTTCACTGGAAATTGCCTGGAGGGCACATCTGAATAGCTGGTAGTCAACCAGCAGAGGAACATAAAGACAATTCGTTTGCAAATAGAAGGTAGAAAGGGGCATGTTGGAAATGAGATGAAAAAAGTGTCCAAAAAGGTGTTTGCAAGAAATAATCCATAGAAAATCAGTGAAAATAACTAGCAAATAAAAGGTCATTATAGAACTCATCTGAGAGCATAGATTTGCTAATGAAAAGTACACATAATATAATATTAAGAGTCATTATCAATGCAGGAAGATTGAAATATCATGCAGAAATTACTGCATGACCTCAAGATCAGAGATAATTCAGGCTGATTAAATGAATTCATAGGCAGTACAAAATAATGTAAATGTCTAAAACTTCTTCTGTAATCTCACAGAAAATCATTTGGAACTTACAAAGGCATGTTAGCTAATGCCAGACCCTGTAATTCCATTAGTGAAACATATCCACAAAAGTAAGTAAATGCTCTCCTAGGATACAACAGGAAATATTTCGTGACAGAATCATTAGTGCCATTGTAGAAGAAATGAGCTACAGCACTTGAATTCTGCCTACAGTATTGTCATGAACATGAAGATTAACTCAAACTATGAAAGGTAATGTGAAAGGCTGTCGGCATGCAGATAAGACTGAATTTGTCTAGACCACTTGATCTGCCAGACTGAAGGCTGAGGAAAAAAGTTGACTGATGTCTGTGAATAGATTGGAAAAACAAAGTGAAAGAGAAAAGCTATTTGAGAGGGAAGATGAAGTTGTCATTAAGAAAGGGGTAAAATTACCATGGGTAAGTGCAATTTCACCACAGGACGCTGCAAAACTGCACCAAGTGCACCATGTAAGCAAGTATCTTGATACCAGCAGAACAGTCATGGTAGTCAGATGAAGTGCCTAGTGACTGGAAAAAGGGAAATATTGTACCCATGTTTTAAAAGGGTAGCAAGGAGGACCCCAGCAGCTACCAGCCTGACAGCCTCACTCAGCCTTGTGCCGGGAACGGTCATGGAACAGATCCTCCTAGAAGTCTTGCTAAGGCACATGGAGGACAGGGAGGTGATTGGTGACAACCAGCTTCACAGAGGGCAAGTTTTGGCTGACCAATCTAGTGGCCTTCTGTGATGCAATGACTACATGAGTGGACAAGGGAAGGGTTACAGACGTCATTTATCTCAACTACTGTAAAGCCTTTGACACAATATCCCCCCAACATCCTTCTCTTTTAACTGGTATTGGGTTTAAATAGGAGTCGGATTTGTTAAGTGGACTGTTTGGTGGATGAGAAATTGGTTGGATGATCACATCCAGAGAGTAGTCATCAATGGCTCAATGTCAAATTGGAGATCAGTGACAAGTGTGGTCCCTCAGGGGTCTGTACTGGGACCAGTACTGTTTAATAGTCAATGGGATCAAGTGAGCCCACAGCAAGTTTGAAGATGATGCCAAACTAAGGATTGTGGCTAACACAGCTGAGGGACAGGACACCAGTCAGAGGGACCAAGACAAGCCCTGAGAAGTGGTGACATGTGAACCTCTTGAGGTTCAGTAAAGCCAGCTGCAAGGCAAACCCTGGTAATAAAAGAGGTTGGGGGCTGAAGGAATTGAGAACAGCCCTGCTGAGAGGGACCTGGAGTACTGGTGGATGGAAAGCCAGACAGGCCCCAGCAATGTGTGTTTGCAGTCCAGAAAGCCAGCTTGTCCTGGGCTGCATCAAAAGAAGGCCAGCAGGAAAATGGAGAGGATTCTGCCTATCACTTCAGCTCTGGTTGACCCTGTCTTGAGTGCTGTGTCCAGACCTGGGGCCCTCAGCACAGGAAACACATAGACCTGCTGGAGTGGGTCCAGAGAATAGCCACAAAAATGATCAGAGGGATGAAACTCCTCTCCTGTGAGAGCAGACTGAGGCAGTTGGAGTTGTTCAGCCTGGAGAAGAGAAGGCTGCAGGGAGACCTCATTGCTCCAGTACTTAAAGGGGGCTTATGAGACAGATTAGGGGAGTCAAACTTTTTAGCAAGGTCTGTTGGAACAAGGGGTAATGTTTTTAAAGTAAAAGAGCAGATTCAGAGTAGATAAAAAAAAGACATTTTTTTATTAAGAGAGTGGTGAAAAACTGTAAGAAGTGATAGGTGTCTCATCCCTGGAAACATTCAAGGTCAGGCTGGACCAGGCTGACCAACCTGATAGCTCTTCAGAGAATGACCTANCAAACTTTTTAGCAAGGTCTGTTGGAACAAGGGGTAATGTTTTTAAAGTAAAAGAGCAGATTCAGAGTAGATAAAAAAAAGACATTTTTTTATTAAGAGAGTGGTGAAAAACTGTAAGAAGTGATAGGTGTCTCATCCCTGGAAACATTCAAGGTCAGGCTGGACCAGGCTGACCAACCTGATAGCTCTTCAGAGAATGACCTAGGAGTCCTGGTGGACAGCAAGCTGTCCATGGGCCAGCAGTGTGCTCTTGTTGCCACTAATGAGACCAGTCCTATTTAATGTCTTTATCATGATCTGGACAAGGAGATCAAATGTACCTTCAGAAAACTAACAGATGACACTTAGTTAGGTGGGAGTGTTGATCACACACTGGAATAGATTGTCCAGAGAGGTTGTGGAGTCTCCCTCATTAGAGATACTCAAGGACCATCTGAATGCAATCCTGTGCCATGTGCTCTAAGATAACCCTGCAGGAGCAGGGAATTTGGACCAGAGGACCCATGGTGGTGCCTTCCAACTTCACCCATTCTATGATTTTGTGATTCTGAAAATGTTCCAGCTCATTGCAGGGTGATTCAACTAAATGCCCTTTAAAGATCCCTTCCAACCAAAGCCATTCTATGATTCTATTAACACATATGACATGAGATATGAGAGGGAGACAGTTGGGATGGTGTAGGAAATGAGACTGACTGACTTCCACTGAAGAGATGATGTAAACTGCTCTTAAAACTGCTGTATAGCAGAATATCATAGAAATGTTAAGGAAGGAAGGACACCAAAGTCAGTTGCTACTGGACTGTTATCATGAACACCAGATCAGCCAAGTGACTGCTAACGATAAAAATCCCATTGCTGAAGGATTTCTGTATTTCTCAGGAAATCAAAAAAGCCTTGGTTCTAAAGAAATTAATTAATAATTTTGCCTCTTAAAACATAATTTTTAATAGTGTCCTAGTTATAGTGGCTGGGACCAGTTTATCACTGTGGGAATGTAACTGGAACTGTGTATTCCATACCCTCTCTGCCATTTATCATGAACTGTTAACGATGCATTGTTCGCAACAGCTGTCCAGGACACACCTGACACCCTCAGGCTATGAACTGTCTGCATGGGAAAAACAGAGATAAGAAGGTTCCCTGTTTTCACACCAATGATTCAGGTGTGATAACTCCCCTCCAGGAGTCATTAACACCTTCACACCCAACCTGAGGGGTCATGTCTGCTAATGGGCCATCAAGTAGACCAAAAATATCCTGTGACTCACTGAGTAAACTGCCCATTGTGAAAACCCTCACCCTGGGAGAGGTACTGGGTGTTCCTATCTGAACTGAAGCATATATAAGCTTGGGGTTTTGGAACTTGAGGCACTCACTCACTTGTCAGACTGAGAAGAGGACCAGAACCTCAACAGGACTGCAACTACCACTCTTGACCAGACTCTGACCACCAACCTTCTGGAAGGAAAACAGGTTTTCCTTTTCTTTTTGCTTTGGACTCAGGGGGACCACGTGGTGCTCAGCACAGGGGCTGGTGAGCACCATACTGTTTGTGCCCCAGGGGGCTGGGTTGTACAACTGGGTTTTGAGGGCTGAAACCAATTTTCCTTTGTATCAGTGTATCCATTGTAATCTTTTTATTAAATTGTAGTTCTGACTTCTAAACTCTTTTGAGTTGGATTCATTTCTCCTGCCGGTTTACCTTTTAAAACCAGCACAAATAGTGGAATAACTCTTCAGTACCAAAGTACAAACTGAATAAGAAACAAATTTCCATTGATTATCTTCCATTTCCATAGCATGTCACAGTCTGTCAGCTGTATTACTCTGCAGACATCAGTGTTAGTGCCAGAGTTTTACAGAACTGAAGACCTGATATTCATATATAACTGGCTTCCTATAAAACTGGCTTGCAATCTATGGCAAAGGCACAGGCAGTGTCTTTCCAAGAGTTAACAGGGACAATTTAATATCTTTAACTTGACTTGGTGTCCCAGTACTCCTTCAAAAAGAGAAGTTTTATAAAAGAAGCTTTATAAATCCTTCAAACAATATCAAAAAGGAAGTGGTAAGGAACGGGGAGAGTGGATCTTACTTGGATGAAATCAATAATGTGCTATAGCAAGGGAATTTTCTCTCCACAAAAGAAACAGATTACTGCAGAATACTTGCTCCTTCATGTTGAGGTACTTCAGTGTTGTTCTGAGTCATCTTACAAACAGAGGTCTGTCTGGTGAAAAAAAATGGTGAAAAAGAATGAAGAAATATATGTAAGTTATAATATCTCATCAGTAGTGATTCTTCATGAATACTTTGAAATCAGTCTCTGAGGGTTCATAAACTGGATTTCTGCATTTCACTCCTCATTCCTGTGATGTAACTGTTAGTGATGAGTTGAGACAGGAGAAAAAGAGTAAGAGAGCTAACACTTGCTCCAAATTTTCCAACCCTAATTGCTTAAAATAACAATCTGTCACTACATACCTAAGTAAAATTTCTCTTCAGTGGTGTTACACCTAGGGATATTGGAGGTAACTAGGATTGCTGAATTGAGTCTCTGGAAATTGGTGAAGTACAGAAAAACTTAGAGCACATTGATTTCATGTATTTATTAACTTTTTTTCCCATTATTTCTTGCCAGGATGAAAAGTTTATAAGGAAGTTCTGAAAAAGTTGACAAAGTTTGTCTGATCTCGGGCACAATCTGGTCTTGTGCAGCTGTGAAAGATCACCTCTGAGCAGGACACTGCAGATGAAGTATTTGCCTTTGTCCAGTCAAGGTGGGGCTGTTTTTCAAAACCAGTCTGGGAGCTGGTCCAGCAGAGATAACCTAGTCAGAGTGGGGATTTGAGGAATTCCACTCACAAAGAGACAGAGGAAGACAAGGACCACCGAGACGAAGCTGTGTAAATTTGGTAGCCCAGAGCCCTGCTGCACCAAGATGGAGGCTGCAGTGGGAGTAGTGGTTACAGGCTAAGCCCAAAGAGGGCTCTTCAGCAAGAAACTGTTTTGACTCAAACCAAAATTTTCTCAAAACTGAGTTTTGTTTTATACTTTTTTTATAATAGAAAGTTGAAACTGAAATTTTCCAGGCTGAAGGCTTCCAGTAGGAAAAAATATGGTTAGAAACTTAATTTTCAGCCACAAAAGCACATGTACAGAGAAGGTTCCAGACATACAATGTATTTCTTGAAGACCTCCTTCAGTTATTGAAATACCAAACGTTCAAACACTGTCATGTAAGGGTGCCAAGAAGCTGCAGGGAATGTCACTTTGGCCTGAAATTTGGGAAAACACTTTACAAAGTTAAAAAACCCCAGTTTTATTCTTATAGCTTTGTATAGTTTCTACCTATAGCCCTTCCTTGCTCAATTTGGTTTTCAAAATATGAAGAGACTATTCTCATGTTTTCTACTACCTGCTGTGGTGCTATCTCTTAATTTGCATTAATAAATCCTGACACAGTCTGGAGTCCATGACTGACTTAAGCAGCTGACAAGCTCATTCTGTTTATGAGAAGCTTTTTAGTTCAAACAGCTCAGCTGATTATAATAATGCCTGCTAATTGCAAATATCATAGTGATGCCATGAGAAAGGAGTTGAGTCTGGGTATTGAGGGAACTACAGCTAGCACACCAGGACTTGCAGTGTTCCAATGCAGAACTGACAACAGGATGAAACACTGTAAGAAGAAAAAAGTCACTACTAAATGGAAGTTTTCCATCTTCCATGCTCAGCAGGGGCAACAGTCCTGGCCTTGACTGTTTAGGTCTCAAGCACATTGGCAAATCTCCTGTAAACTATTGAATGTTGTTTACAATGTCTGGTTAAGAACACTCAAATGTCTGGTTTACATTTCCAACTGGCTGTTTGGATAGCCAAAATATACCTACGCTGTCAGACTAGATGTGTATGCAAACTCAGGACACATGCAGCACTTAACTGTGCACAAAGTTGTGAAGCTGAATGGCAAGGAATAGGAGGGGCTACTGCTGGCAAGAAAAGACCCAAGAGAAACTCCAGCATAACACATACCTTAATCCATAGGTCACAGTCCCACAGAGGCTGTGCACGTCATGCAGAGCTAGGTCTTAGTGACACCTAGGCAGATTACTGGGAGCCTTGTGTGATGTCCCGTATTTGATTTTGTCTTGATTACTTGGTCCTGTGACAGGACAACTACATCTCTCAGACCTTTTGTGCAGTGCAGTGCAGTGCTGTAGCCTCCATCTAGGATCTCACAAGACATCTCCATTTACCTTGCTTCACTGATGTGAAATCCTACCAGGGACAGTGACCATGGCCAGAAAAGGACAGGGTCTAACATAGCACTTTCTACTGGGGAGGTAAGGAGCACGGCACATAGCAGAGCTTTGGGTGATGAGAAACTCTCATAGGTAGCACAGCCCCAACCACAGCAACACTCTGTCACTGCCCCTTCAAAGGGTAGGAATAAGAGAATTTTTTAGGGCTCAAAGATCAGCAGCATGAGTTGCTGCTTTTCACACAGGTCCTCAACACCTTCTGCGGTGACTTGCAATTTTCATAAAATAGTGAGGCACTTCTTGCAACAAAATAGTCTAACTTTCTCAGTCACAGGCAGTGTTAAGCTCTGGCAAAAATTTGCGCATTCCTACAGTCTGTATTTTTTTTGCTGCACTTACCAAGTTTCTTGAAGCTTCCTCATTTCCTGCAGCACACTGCATGCTCCTTCAAATTAGAGCTGTGAGAGTCAGAATTCCTGACAGGTTTGTTCACTGCTTATACCCACAATATGGGGAGATTAAAAGTCTGTTGGAAAGATATCAGTGGAGATTTAAGGACTGTTTTCTAGAGTCATTCTGAGATAACAGTAAATGTGCAGAGAGCTTTCCATCATACTCTCTCAACCAAAAAAAAGTTCTTAAGTACAGTAATACATGCTGTACATACAAAACTCCACCATGCATTATGAAGCATATTTCTGAAGATATATACATTTTTAATTTTTATACAATTCTACTAATATGTATAACAATTTTGGAGCTACCACTTTTCCTATCGTTCCATTCCACTCATGAGTGGTATAGAAAAGAATTGTCCACCAGTCTGGTAAAGCATCACACATAGATGAGGAGATTGAGACCACCATCAGCAAATTTGCTGATGACACCAAGTTGGGAGGGAGTGTCGACCTGCTGGAGGGCATGAGTGCTCTGCAAAGGGATCTGGATAGATTGGAGAGATGGGCTGATTCCAATGGGATGAAGTTCAATAAGGCCAAGTGCCGGGTCCTGCACTTTGGCCACAACAACCCCATGCAGCGCTACAGGCTGGGGACAGAGTGGCTGGAGAGCAGCCAGGCAGAAAGGGACCTGGGGGTACAAATTGACAGGAAGCTCAACATGAGCCAACAGTGTGCCCAGGTGGCCCAGAAGGCCAATGGTATCCTGTCCTGTATCAAAAATAGCGTGGCCAGCAGGACCAGGGCAGTGATCCTTCCCCTGTACTCTGCGCTGGTGAGATCACACCTGGAGTATTGTGTTCAGTTCTGGGCCCCTCAGTTCAGGAAAGATATTGAGGTGCTGGAGCGGGTCCAGAGAAGA
>VWZG01006166.1:31119-54042 GCA_013396735.1 Grallaria varia | reverse complement strand
AATACTGGATATTTTAAAAAAAATTAATTATATAAAAAATATTTATCTTTTGAAAGAAATGCAAATTAATTAAAAAAGGTGACTTTTACCTCTGAGCCCAGTTGTTCTGACAAATGCCTCTAGGATTATCTTGGTCAGTCAAACCTATATAGTGCAGTATTCCCTATTCATGGAATTACATGTCATCTATCATGTTGTTTTGTAACTAAACAAATGTGAAAAGATGTTTTCGCTGAATACTGTAATCCAAACAAAATGTGCATACAGTTCTGTTGTATTTACACCAGGATCTCTGCCTTGTTGTGTAATATAGATCACGTATACATTGAAGAGTTATCTTTCAAAAGATTTGTCTTATTTGTATTTGTCCCATATGCTTGTTTTCTGATAACCTGAAATTTAAAAGCCTATTTTAGCAAGTCTAATCATGACTAATACAATGAAATTTTTCAAACATATTAACATAAATTTGATACAAGCAAATGAGTAGACAGGATGTTGACATATCTAAAATCTATGTAGGGGTTTTGCTTTGGGTTATGTTTGTTTGTTTCTTTGTTTATTTCTCATTGTATTAAGACAAGGTTTGCTGAAAAAAAATATGGATATTTCTGTTTATTATATTCTAACCTGCATAATACAGATCTATGATTCTTGATGAAAATTAGGAGTTACTGAAAGATACTTAACAGCTCTTGTGAACAATCTGAACTTGAGAGAAGAAATGTGATTGCTTCTCAGCCTACAGACAGTTTATTTAAGACTATTACCCAATATGTAGCCACAAGCAGAAGTTTGTTTTGGAACTAATTAATGATTGCCTGATTTGAAAGTGTGTAAACCAATATACAGGAACTTACCCAGGCTATCTGCATTAGACCACTTTTCACCACTTGCAAATACCTAATTTTCGCTGTTTGACTTTTCTTGCTTAAAACATTGCCATTGATTTTAAAACACTGCCACTGATTTTAAAAAATTGCTATTAAATATTGCCTAAAAGGACTGACTAAGATAAAAAAGTATTTTGACAAACAAATTAAAACCACCAGAATAACCTGGAAGAAGAAAATCAAGCAACAGTCACCACAAACTAAGCAGTTGCATAAGGGACAGAATGAAGGCAAATATGCAAATAAAATTTCATGAATGGATATCCAGCATATTTTTTCCATTATATTATACAGAAAGTCACTGCAACTTCAGTGATTAAAAATATTTATTTTTGAAATAACAATTTTTATTTAGAGTTCAAAAAAGAAGTAATAGAAACATGGTAACTGGTTTATATCTTTAAAATAAGAGAACAACTTTGTACATTTTTATTAATATGTGTGACAGCTTTATAGCAGATCAAAAAGGAAGCTGATGTAATTAAAAAAACCCTCAAAACAAAGTGCTTGAACATAGTCCTTTTAAAGGAGATGAAGGCTGAGCCTTCAGCAAAAGAGTATGAACTGCTGTAAAATAACAGTTATATGACTTGATTAAGGGAACAGTTGCAGGTTCTTCTGTGAATTTTGAGCTAGTTTTAGATGTTATATTTTGACTGGATTATTTGAGATAACTTTTTTAGTTTCTCAGCCATAAAGCCTGACCTTGATGATATTTTGACTGGGAATATCATTCACCTCTGATCTCAACACTGAGATAATGAGATGGTGGGGTTATAGTTGATATTCAGAAAGCAACTTAATAAGAAGATATTTACAGAAGCAACAAATAAATGAATGTGAATGGATGGAAGGGAATCAGAATGTGCCATGATATTTTTTTGCAGAACACAGTTCTGCAGAACATTATGGCATGCTATCACTATTCTCTGTTCAAATAAAGCAATAGGAAAGCCGTTCCTTTTGTTTGTTTGTTTGTTTGTTTGTTTGTTTGGGTTTTTTTAATGCTTAATGATGGATGTAAACATGAATTTTAATGTTTGTCAGATGATGGGAGAAATTTGCAAATTCTGCTAATGTGAATTATACAGTACTTATGCAATATGTTAGGTTAAATAAATTAGATTTATTTTTTTTTAAACCTCACTGTCAGATTTCCTCAAGAAATTTATTTGACTTTATTGTGTGCAGGGAGCTTCAGATGCATAAGAAAAAAAGAAAGTGTATCTACTGGTTCCAAGCATTTTCTGTTGTGGCTATGAAGTCTCTACCAAAAGTCTGACAACAGCTTGTGCCATTCTGTGAACTCTGTGTAAGTGGCACTGCTCCATTTATTTTTTTACCTTAAGTCCTGTATATTGCAAGACTGCACTCGCATTCATTCTGCAGTCAAACAAACTTTGAGATTCTCCCAAACTAGTATTGAGTTGCATAGTTGCAATTTGCCCGCTTAAGCACAATTTGGCTCTTTAGCCTAATGGCAAAACACAAGGAAGCAGAAGAAATACACAGCACACAGTGCAAGGTGATCATAGCAGCTGAGCTTAAAATATTAACCCAAAAAGAACAGACTGCCTCTCCAAAGCAGATTAAACTTACGTTCCTGCTTCAGCTGATTCTTAAAAAGTTGACATTTTTGCCTCTTTTCCTTCCAGCCTCATTCTCAAAATACAAATTTTTCTCCTACACTGATAAGCCAAAATAACAGGAAACCAAAACTAGTTCCTAAAATAGATGACTGCATGGTGAGATTTCATAGACAATTAAGGTCTCTGAAAGAGGTGTAAGTGGGCTCCAGTGGGATGGTAGTTGTAGGGATGAGGCCTAAAACTGTAACGTGTAGTGAAAGCAATTCCACGAGAAAGGAATTAAAACACAGGTGTGATAGTCTGTTGATGGGGTGATGGATCATCAAACTGGATGACCCTTACCACTGGCTCAGCCTGGGGAAAAAGGGAGAAAAACTGGCATGTCATGGTTCTTTTCTGCCCTTGGACATGAGCCACGGTGTCTGTAATTGAAACTCTCACTTTCCCTCATTTACATCTAAAGTGGCTGGTCTTCTCCCATTTATGACAGCAGCAACAGGACATTTGACTACAGTCTCACCCCCACTTCTCCCAAAAGTGTAAATCTGGCATTTGAAATCCTCCATCTTAGCGGATAAGAATACACCACCCACCCCTGCCGAAGACAAATCAATGGGCTTGTTCCTTTCCCCTCCCCAAAGCAGGGATGGTTCTTCCAAAGCATTTGCACCTTCAAACACATCAAAATATCTGGATAAAATACCTGAGTGAAATTAAGCTTAATTGATGGTAAAATTAAGCTTAATGAATTACCAACATCAATTTTAAAAATATTTTTACCTGTAATGTAGTAAGTGTGTTAATCAACAACAGTTATGAATCTGTGTTTCTGTTCCTCCAATAAATGACACTGTGAATCTGTGACAGTGGAAGTTCCACTGAACACGACCAGACTTACAGTGACAAATTGGTTATAATCAGAGATTAAATCCAACTGCTCCCAGACCTTCTGAATTCTAAGGACCAGTTGGAATGCAAAGGGGGTTATTTTCTGTCAAATTTTGTACTCTTAATGCAATGGTAGTAAAAAAAAGTAATGTTGAGATTAACACGATTTTGCAAATATCTTCATTTGTAGGCTCCTGGAACTTCAATTCTACACACATTATTTGGGATTTAAATACCATATTGAACTGCACATACAGGACTATTCCATAAATTAAGTTCATTCTATTGTTTCACATTAGCCACATACCTAAAACTATAAAATTGTAACTTTACTGTGTGAGTGACTGAGCACTGGAACAGATTGCCCAGAGAAGCTGTGGAATCTCCTACACTGGAAATATTTAAGAACTGTGCAATGTGCTCGAGGATGACCCTGCTTGTGCAGGGAGGTTGGACCAGATGGCCCACTGTGGTCCCTTCCAACCTTATCCATTCTGTGATTCTGTAATGGACTTAAATAAGTAAATGTAGGAGTTAACTTTATTTGACTCAGTCATATTTGAAATTTTCTTCTTTGTCTCCTGGTCATTGACTATTTGCAGTAGATGTAAATCAAGCAGTCAAGGGAGTTCAAATCAGTTCTCTCAATGGATTATTCTTTAAAATACATTATATAGGCTTTGACATTCATTTGGGGCAGACTCTTTTTGCATTGTGAAACACATCAGAAGAAAAAAGACCTCTAAACTACAGTTTCTTCATCTTCTTGCTACAGAATATGTCTGCCTCTGGGAATTCTATTTTCAGCAATGAATTATTTCTTCTTTCTTCCAGCATGAGACCTTAGCTCATGTGGGGAAAGTGGAAAACAAAATTGCTGTTGGCCTAAAAGTTGCCTGTGCTCACCCCTAGAACTTACTGGGAGCTCTGTTTGTAATCAGTTGAGTACAGAAATTGAAAATATCAGAGCATTCCTTAATTCCAACAGTTGCTGTGTGTCATAATTCCAGCTTCTTAGTAGATTTGGGAATGTGTATATATATATTTTCTTGCTATATTACAGAATAGAAAATTGGAACATTACAGAGAATATTGCAAATAAATCCTGAGATCTTCAGCATACCAGAAGTGTCTTGATCTTTTCTGAAAAATGAATGCTTTCATCTTGCTGATTGTGCACATTCGTTTACATATGGTAAATGAGAGGAATGGTTAAAAAATAGTAATATAGTTTATACATTAAAAACTTTTGTAGAATTTAAAACTTTCAGGAGCACAATCCCAATAGCTTTCTATACTGTGCATTAGAGCTAAACCAAAATTTTAATAAAAAAGCCTGTTGTTCCATTAAAAAAAAAAAAAAAAAAGGAAAATCATTGATTTCTTCTTCCTCTGTATTTAGTCACCTTCCTTTTAAAATTAAAATATGTTTTCTTTCTCTTCATGAGTGTGCAGCAATGTCTTATTTCCTATATCATGGGGAAAATACACCTTAGAAAACAGTGAAATGTACTGAAGATAGAAAACTCTTCATTATTGAGTTATATAATAGAAAATAGACAGTATCCTTCCTGGCTGCAAAACCTTTACTGATATTTCCCCACTGATTTAATACTTCACAGTGGCTTCAAATGTGTAATTTTTCTTTTTTTGGAACAATCTATTTACATTCAGAATACATCTATATCATATTTGCACTTAGATTGCGAGTTTTGGGAAAATTATTGTGAAATTTATGAGCAAAGAGTTGGTTGCAAATTATTGATGTCAGTTGTCTAGCAACTGTTCTATTTTGGAGATGACCAAGGGGGTATTTCACTTCTGTTTTAACCATTGATAGCTTAACAAGTAATGTCAAAGACAGGTAATCTGTGCCTGAAACATTGTTTAAATTGAAGACTCTGCGTCCTTTTATCATTTTAAGGGTTTGCATACTTCTTATTTCACATGGTATTTCACATGGGAAGTAGTGAAGTCACCATCCCTGAAATATTTAAAGAACCTCTGGATGTGGCACATGGGATCATGGTAGACTTGGTAGTGCTGGGTTAATGATTGGACTTGATGACCTTAGAGGTTTTTTCCAAAACAAATGATTCTGTGATTCTAAAATTCTGTGTAGAATTTGGGCAGATATAACTACATCCTCTAAAAAGATTTACTCACATTTAAGTCAATTAAGTAATCTTCATGTTATGTTTTCTTCACATATTATACTTAAAATTTATATGCATAATTGGAATTAAACTCTAAAGAAATATTTAAGAATATGAGCAGAAAATGAACTTTGATTTAACAATTTCAAATTCCATTATTAAAACATTTCTCTCATCAGAGAGCAGAAACCTTACGGCCTATTTCTCAACATACACTACTCAACAAACTTTGAATTATGGATTTTAAATTCTTGCAGGAAACCTACTTTGAAAGCAAGTTACAGACCAATATTTGTAAATATACAGTAAGAAATTTGAATAATGAATATATTTGATTAAATAATCTGTAGGACAAGAAGAAGGATTTCTTGGAAAAGTAGAATACATTGCTCATATTGTTACAATTGCAACAAGTTTAACAATTTTTAACAATTGTTAAAAAATTGTTTTAACAATAGTTACAATTCTTATAGGCTTGTCTAATGTCTTGCAACTTAAGGAAATAAATAAGAAAAGTGTTGCAGTGTTCTAAACTGCCTCAGTACAGTTTTTAGGGCCATGTTGCTCTACAGATGATCAAGTGAAGAACTCATCCATCACTCTTGTTGTCCAAGAATACACTCAGCATGCCTGTAGTGCAGAGTAACTGTTCAAAACACAATAGATGTTATCTTTGAACCCTGAAAATAAGCTTCCTAAGACAATAACTACGTATGATTTGACAGTTAATGAAAAAAAAAAAATCTTGGAACCATCATCGCTGGCTAATACAGGGACACTTTACACTTTTCTAGATCAAACTGACTTACAAATACTGAAGTACAACCAAGTCATCAGTAAATACAGAAATTCAACTTTATTTTGGATTCTTTGATCACATCTGGACATAGCCCCTTCTTGTATCTAGAAAGTTGCAATCCTAAATTTCATAACCACAATTGCAATGAAATTTGCATGGTTTTGAATGATATGATTTTGTTGTTGTTGTTTTCAGATATTTTTAACTGGTTGGTTAATGTTGGGGTTTGTTTGTTTGTTTGTTTGTTAGATTGTTTTGGTTTTTTGTGTTTTTTTTTTGTTTGTTTGTTTTTTTGTGGATGTTGCTTTTTTCCTAAAAGAGGGAAATACTTGTCACTATTTTTGAATGTATTCAGGCTAAAAATTAGCTCCTAGTTTCATGGTATCCTAAAAATATATATGTTATTATGCTGAAGATAAGAAATTTTCTTACTGAATGTGAGTGAAAAAGTAACATTTAAAGAAAGGGCTTATCTATCGTTATGGCGTCCACCAAAATGTATTAGTTTGTATCAACCATATCTGTAAGTAATGAGGGAAGTCACATAAACATAGTTTTCACTAATTTAAGTTTTTGCTGTATTTTTAAATGTATTTATCTTCAGGATGTTATGTTAATGTAACTACTATAGAGCATAAGATTTAATTTAGCTTTTAAAAGTAATCTGTGGGAAGTTCTTAGGTCTTCTAAGTCTTCTGTTTCAGATTTTGCCAGATTATAGCAAATGAGAAAATGCATGATGCTTCTAAGCCTTGTGGAGGACCAGATCTAAGCAGATTTTGTCTCAAACATTCTGAGTATTGCCACAGGAAAGGTGTTCAGCTGAGAGGGTCCTGTGGAGGTGGGACAGCAGTGTTCTGAGCCAACACCCTGCTCTGCTTGGGACTCGTGCTGTCACTCTCTCCCTAGATCACTCTCTACATGCACAAACAGCACGAAACACCTAGTTTACATAAGAGGTGTGCTCCAGATTAACTATAAAAGGGAGCAGATAGGGTCTTCCCTTCTCTCTTTTTCTTCCCCTTCTCTTTTGCATTCTTCGACTTGAAACCCCTGCTCCAGATCATCCAAGTGGGATCTAAGGACTTGTGATAGTCTTTGTTTCCTTCCCTTGTTTTGCCTGTGCAAAGTACAACTATCATATTCTACCCCATACTCTGTACTGAGGTGTGCTGTGGGATGAGGGAGCTTGTGAAAGTGTTTTATGCCTTGTGAGCCAACACTGAAAAAAGGTGTTGTGGCTTGTTAGCCATCACCTTTTGAGGAGTCTGTTATGGGAGTTGAGAACTTACTGAAGTGTACTGTACAAAATTAAGGGCTTCTATGCCTACACTCTTGTGGAAATCTATTGAAGAATCTAAGGGCTTGTTAACCATATCCTTTTCAGTCTAAAAAGGGGGCTGGTTGATGGAGTCATGGTGACTGTACAATGAAATATCAGAGTTCCCTGACACATGTTCTGGTGTCTTTGCTCAACCTGAGAAGAATTCACAATAAACATGATTCTTCCTCCTAACGGGTCATGACATCCATGTATATTTTAAAATAGCTTTCATGGTTGTTTTGTAACTTGAAATTCCCTTATCTTCTTCATGCTTTTTATAAAATCACTATTTTTAGAGAAAGAACACAACAATTGTAACTTTTTAGAAAAGAGAAAGAAATTCTCAATAAACTCTTAAAATTCATAATACTGGAAGCAATGAAAATGTAAAATTATAAAATCTGTAGTGTGTACTTATTGCCATATCCAAATAATACCACAAAAGAAAGTTGCAATTATGTTGTAAAACTGAATGAAACTAAACAAACCAAACTGGCAAAAAACATCTAATATATGTATGCACCACTGATCCTTATGTCTACATTAGTTCAAAAGAGATCATGATCCTCATTCACAAAAAGTTGAAAATGGCTCAGTGAAGATGGAGGTACACCATAATCGAAGTAAATATGGTATACTCAAAGTAAATTACAAAATAAAGTTAAACAATTTGAATAGGAACCACTGAACTACATAATGTCACTTTTAGTCTGAAAGCATTTACTGAATCTTTGTTTTATTTTAGAGTTAATGAAATCTATTGGAAATAAGAATAAACAGAATTATTTTTCAATAGTAGTTTGTGCTATTATAGGTTTATATGTAAATATAAATCTCAAACAAGAAAGGCATTCCACAGGTGCTAGAATTATACTACAAATGTCATCCCACAAATAAACTCAGGTAAAGACAATTTTCAGCACTATATTTCATAATACCTTTATCTTTCCAAAGCTGCATTTGTCCCTGCAACTAAACAGTAGAAGAGAAAAAAATAGTGTCAGTCTGGCAAAGGGGGTTTGTTATTTGTAGGAGAAGAAAACTGGGACAAGCTGTTGGAACTTAGCTTGTAACACCCTACTTATTTCCAGCTGTTACATTGACTCATATAGGTTAAATTTACATTGGGAATCAGGTATGCAAGTCTGATGACTATTCAACTCCACTATGTATATGTATGATTTTTGTGTGTTCTAAGGTCAGTTGGAAGCTCCAACAATGTTTTAGAGTGTATGCTAGGTCAACAACCTTTTAAATGTTATTATTTCCTATTGCCTTAGTTATTTTGGAAAAAATAGTTTGAGTAACAGAAAGATGCATTCAATAATGAAATAATGAATAGCAAATAATAAAACATACCTTGAAAGTGGAAAAATGCCTATACAATGCATTATGCAAAACGGACTATGATTCTTATTATAGGTTTATTTGCATGACCATATAGATACAGGAACTCTGGGGATGATCTGAAAGTGGCTCAAGACCGTTACACAGAGTGGTGAAAAGTTTCTAAAAGGAGTCATAAACATAAAATATGCTGAAGTAAATGAAATTATTTTAATGTTTGCATAGGTTGCAGTTCTTGTGAATTTGTGCTTGAGAGAATAGATTGATATGTGAATTTGGAAAGTAACAGAAATTATACATGACCCTGTATAAAACTGAAGTAATTATACTTACACCTAGCTAGGTGTAAGGGCTTGGGAACTTTAGTATTAAGTGCATAATATTTATTACAAATGTTACTTTGATTATCATAGAATGGTCTGAGTTGGAAGGGACTTTGAAGGTCATCTAGTTCCAACCCTGTGCTATGGACAGGGACACCTTCCCCTCGACCGGGTTGCTCAGGGTCCCATCCAACTTGGCCTTGAACACCTCCAGGAATGGGGCATCTACAACTTCTCTTGGCAACCATTCCAGTGCCTTATCACCCTCACAGCAAAGACTTTTCTTTTCATAATGCCTAATGTAAACCTACTCTTTCTCAGTTTAAAACCATTCCCCCTTGTTCTGTCACTACATGCCTTTGCAAAAAAATTCCTCACCATCTTTCTTGTGGGTCCTTTCAGGTACTGGAAGGCCACAATTAATGCACCCCAAGGTCTTCTCCAGGTTGAAGAAACCCAATTCTCTCAGCTTTGCCTTATAGAAGAGGAGCTCCATCCCTCTAATCAACTTTGTGCCATCCTCTGAACTTGCTGTTACGCCTGGAGTGTCTCTTCTGATAAGAAAGTGTAGTATGGATTTCACAAAAAAGTTTAAAAGTACAACTATATTGCTTAACCTGAAGAAGTGAAGACTGAGAAATGCATACAATTGCCTTTAATTATACAGAGAAGTTTTACAAAAAGCAATCTAATAATTTGTTCTTTATGTGTGTGGTAGATAAGGCAAAGGCTGATGGGTTTGAATTGTTAGAAGACTCATATTAAATACAAGAAAAACTTTATTAAGCCAGGGTTGGTGTGCCCCTCATCTACAGTCCTTAAGAGCAAAAAAACCCATGGAGTTCTAAATAAAATGGTCCTCTTCTAGTGCAATATTAATTCTCAAGATCCAACACTTTTTGAAGACAAAAGGAAGAAATTATTTCTGAGACTGTTTAAAATTGTCAAGTAGTAGCTTAGTTTCTGCAAGAAACAAACCAAAGAAAAAGGTAGAAATACTAGGGGGAAAATCTTTAGAATTTTCTTGTGAAAACTAAATTTTTCAGGGAAGTGCTGACTGGTCCAAAACAAGTTGCTCTTTTGTTTCCTTGGTCTTATGCTAATTCAGAAGATAGCCTGGTTTTCTTTACACTTCTCTTAGAAAAGCAAAATAACCAGTACAATTTGTACTGCTCTAGCCTTCTCTGCCTTTAAGATGTCATTGGCATATGTAGACATTAAACATGACAAGCCCTTTTTTCCAGTACTTTTTGTTACTCATGTTACTCGTGTGAGGGACTACGTACATTTTACTTAAAGTACAGTTTAGTCGATCATCAAAATCACATTGAATTTCTGATTTCTCCCTTGCTTTGGATGAGAGTTTTTGTGAAATATCACATTTCTTTCAGAAAGTTGCAAGTATAGAATAATTTTGTATACTGTAGTATGCCACCATTGTTGACTGTGCTGTACAAATGAGTATGGCATCCTGATGAGGCAACAGAGGTAAATTAAGGCTGCTCCAATCAATAGCAAACCATTTCTACATACCGTATGCAGCTATGTGAATTTCTGTCTCTTTACTAAAGCCTTCTTTAAAAGCTATGTTATTTTTCCCCAAGTGAATATGTATGCTGTATCTTCAACAAGATGCCCTAAAGATGAGCAATATCAATATAACACATATGAACACCAACTGCCTTGGAAATTATAAAAACATATGTATTTCAAAACCTAAAAAGTATTAGCTATCTAGAATTGTGTATGAAGGTCTCACTGAGAAGGTTTTTCGTCTTAGAAAACAAGCAGTCAAGTTTAATATTTAATAATTCTTATTAACATAATTAGTGCTTGAGGGCAGAAGAACTCTAGAATAATTGGGCTATTGGCAGAAGATAAAGATGTCTAAAGCATGTTTCAATGTGAATAATGCTTTAGTTGAAATATGTTGTTTGCCACAACAAAAGATTTACAATCAAAAAATTATATGCTATAAAAATATATGTATAAATCATGTCCAAATTTAAGACACTGGAAAGGTTTTTTACTCTAAATGCCTATGTCTGAGATACTGTATTACCATTTACAAAATTAAATCTATGTTCTAGTCTCATTTGTGTAATATTGAATTATAAATCTCAATAAAGGACATAATAATTAAAATAGAGAATACCTCACTTTTGCCTGAAGCATGAGGTTATAACACCACTTACTATGTAATGTGATTATGTTCTTGGTAATACCAATGATTTAAGGACTGCATTTTTGAGGAACAAAAGTCCTACTGCTAGTAATTTATTTCTTGTTCACTGTTGTTCATTTCAAACTGTTTCTGATGCTCCCCACAGGTGTTTACACTTGCCTACATGCCAAAATTTTACACCAGCAGATAGTATTGGTGTAACAGACTATTAATAAAATGATTTTGTGTATTATCAAGAGCTTAGTATTTTTATTCAAGGAAGCAAATTTTTTTAAAACATGTGTTAATTTTTTCTGTAGACGCAAATTTTATATAGACAGTTAAGACCATAGTGGTCAAGGGCTGAAAGAAGAGAAGGAAAATTAATTTCCGCTACTTCTATCTAAGGTATGATACTGAAGAGGAAGAAGTACAAGATTATTGACTCAAATGACAAAACAAAAACATGACTATATAGTTTACCTTGCCCGTGCTTTCCCTGACACCCACTGAAAAGTAATCCTGAAGTGGCCCATCCACCTTTTCTCTTCTCTCATGGTATGCTTTTTCAGCTGGGCTCTTGCTGGTCCATCTTTGAGCTACGTTGCAGCTACACAAACGCAGAGCTATGTCCTTTGTTGATCCAGACCCTGAATCTGGTTTGACTTCACACCAGCCCCATCATTATGGACTCACTGATGGTCATGGGACCGTGGCTAAATCTGGGAACCACCATCAGGCCTGAAACTCTCATTTGTGGAATGTCTGTGTCAGCTTCACATCATAACCTTCCTGATCACTATTGACTTGTCATGTGATCTGGATTCTTGGGTGACCTTAGCTGACACTCCTGGGGTTGCCCTGTTCTACTTGTTGGAGTGCACTGGGTCATGGCCAACTCCTCCTATTCCCTGACAAAATCATTCTCTTGAAAATCATTAAAATATCCTTAAGAAAAAAAAAAAAAATATTAGTTGCTGAGTGAGTTGGAGATAGCATCCTTGAAGAACTCACCTGTTTTCTGAGTAAGTTGTTCAATGATGCTACGCAATCATAAGAAAGGAAAACACAGTTTCCCAAAGGAAAATGGAGCAGCTACTGCCAGAAATACTATCAGTGTATTTGGGAAATTTTCCAGTGTTGCTAGAGAATTAGACACACTTTACAAATGCCTAATTGAAAATTTTGACGGGAAGATTGCAGTCTTTTCATATCCCTGTTACATCAGTAATGATAACATTGAAATTTATAAAACTGAAACAACTATTGAATATGGACCTCAGCTCCCTACTGACACTTTAAGACTACAAACTGTCACGACTCTGAAGCTGCCACAGCAGGTGAATAAATTTTAGGCTGAGTTATATGTTCTATGTTAAAAGAAAAAGATCATACTTACCCTGTACAATGGAATATGTTATAGAAATATCACCTCCAGATACATATCAGTGTATCAGCATAATTTTTAGAATATGCCTATTTTAATTAAGCATGTTGAGAAAATAGGATGATTAGTCCAGGCATAGTGTCACCCTCCAATGAATATCCTGCTTTTGGGTCTTGAGTTCACCATTCCTTGTGGCATGTCACAGCATGATGCTATGCTCAGACTGAAGAAACTAGCTAGCGGTTGTCTCTTGAAATTATCCTTCAGTTTTGCATCATATGAATTATGAAATCTATGCAGTTTGACTTGAAAAAGATAAAGTCTGGAATAAAAAGGAGTAAAATCTGGAATAAAAAGGATATAAGATAAAGTCAAAACATTTCTGACATAGCTGTGATTCTTTTTGTATATAGGAATTTTTTTTTAAACTTACAGTATCTTAGTTCTTTACAAATAGGGTAAATTATAATAAAATATTGTAAATTGATAAAAAGAACATGAAGAAAGAGGAGACAGTCTAGATTGTTCGCAAGTTCTGAGACTTTATCTTTCAATGCACTTAAATTTTGGCTAATTAGTTTCATATTGGAAGATTTCGGTTTGTCCATACTTTCCATTCCATTTTTAAACAAATCCATTAAACATGATTGACTATTGCTATTTATGGACAAATGTGTGAATAATTTCTAATGTGAATATTCAGAATTTGCACAGATGTTTACACGTAGGCTTTAAAAAGACTTGCAGATTGAATAATTTATATATCACCCATCTATTCAATTTCTGCATGGCAAAATGAATGTCTAAAAATCAAGTAAATATATTTTTGTCTATCCTGTTGATAGACACAGACTGTGATACATTTCTTGTCATGAACACTTTCCTACATGAGTGACTGCAGAGCCTTGGTAAGAGCATCATTTAATGCAAAACCATTTTTTATAATTGTTTTGGAAACCAGACAAACAAAACAGTGTTTCTAAGGTGTCTAAATGGATCAATCAACAGACTATACTTTAAGAGCTGTGTTGAAACAACCTTTCACCTCCTCAGATACAAAGAATATACATGAAAGTAAAGGAGAAATTTTTTTCGGTGTTATGGAGAAGTATAAGGTCAAGGATGATCATTAAACATCATGAAGAAAGCAAATTCTGCTCTGTAATTTTTATTAGAAATTTTTGGTAAAATTCAAATCAATATATTTAATTTTAAAAAACAATTTACTATAAAGTATTTGTTTCATGAGTTTCTTTGTACTTATTCCACGAAGCAAATAATAGCAGAATTGTTTCTTATTTGTTATCTGATGATTTTGTTTTCATACAGAAAGGTGAAACAAGAAAATTGCTTGGCATGTATCACATACATATGAAGACATTTTGTCAGGTCTGCAAGAACACATACATTTGGTTGAGTTATTTCAATATACAGAAAAAATACATAATCAGTGTGAAAGCGAACTTTTGTAATACTAAATTTTTACCTTCTTGTCAAGATCATCAAGAATTCAAACTATATAATTCCTATTCCAAATTTGCACATAGGATTTATTCATACTAATATTGGGGGCGGGGGAGTATGACTACTTTTTATTTATTGCGTCCAAGTGAGGAACTGGCTTCTATAAATCATTTTTTGTTCATTTTTCCATGAACTATTACTAAAAACCTTTCAGATTTTTGTATGTGGAGTTCGGACAACAAAGATAACAAAAAGAAAAGGTATTGAGGAAAAAAACAAACCCACAGGAAAAAAGAAAAGGAGAAACATCTGTGCTTGGATTTATTCTGCAAGGTTTATAAAAAATGATTTCACATATTGCAGTGAGAAGCAGTGATTATTGAACAAAGTCTTCCCTACAGCACTCTGATTTTCCTTTACAATGACACTTCTATTCTGAGCTGAGCACTTTCATATTTGGAATATACACTGAACTGTGACAATAGGCATTCTGATATTCAGCTGATGAGAACTATAGAAAATCCTAATACTAATATGGCTTTCCATAGAGTTTATTCAAGGGTATAAAGAAAAAGAGGAAAAAAAGGATAAAGAAAGAAAAGCAATATTCAAAATGATTTTTTCTGTGTCTAGGTTGTGCTTTTAGGGTAACATAAAAATTGAATGGTTGCAGTTCAGAGACTGAGTGCCCAGAGGACTAAAAGGCAAACAAAATCTAGAAATTATCTCTTTGCATTTTTAGCCTGTGTTTTCATTACTTCTGTAGGACTACAGGGCACAGAGAGACTCTGTGGATTAGACTCTGTACATGATGTTGTAGATTTGAATCCCTTGTTCGGAATGAATTGTTATTACTTTTCAAACTTTTACATTTTTTTATAGAAGTTGGGTTTTGTTTTGTTTTTTTTTTTCTTAATTCCATTAGCTTCTTTTACCTAATTTGCCAGTTAAGAATTTTAAATTGTTTTACTGGTAGTAAACTTTCATAGGTTCATACAAGACTGCTTTCTCCCTCCCTCTTTTTGGTTTTTCCCTAGAACTAAATGCTACAGAGTTAAGGTGTATAGCTAAGAATAACTGGCATGAATCTATGGTACAGATTGTGGTCTGAAATCTGCCCTTGAGCTTGCCTGACTGATAATGACCCTTTTGTCCTCCACATATATGAGCCTTCCTCTAAACCAGCAATCATTTTCCTTAGAGGACATAAAATCTTCAATTTGAAGCAAGTATAACACTTCTGATGTTGGGAATGATTTCCACATTTCTCAGTGAGATCACTGCACTGTCAGCTGCCCTGGGCATTTCCACTGGCTCATATTGCAGCAAGGTCATAGAGGCCAAAGGTAAAAAGAGAGGCTGAAAACTTATGCAGGATGTGTAGAACTATCCAAACAAGAGTCAAGGTAAGATGCTGGCATCTTCGGCCTGAGTGACTCTGCTGCAGGTGACTATGATGTTGAAAACAGCTTTTTCGATTACTCCTATTCTCAACAGCCTATAGTCTAAGAAATACCTATATTGTATTCCTTTTGACTCACAGTCTTCACTTGAAGTTAACCTCTGCCTCATGCTGTTACTCTTTCAGTCAAGGTCAAAACAGGATAAATAGTAAAAATGTACTTAAGAATAACTGAGCTGGTGTCAGCAACAAAGGAATATCATAAAGTCCTTCCCTGCAATTTACAAACTGATGTGGCAGAACAGATTATCAGTCCATACTGGAGAATGAAGGCTCCTGTGAAACAAATGTAATAGTGGGAGGAAATGTCTTGTATTAGACCAAATGGTGCAGCAATGGAATTTTAATTATTATGTCATAAGGAGATGAACAAGAAAACTGGAATATCTATGAAAAGTGTTATTTCACAAAATGAAAGTGAAAATCTTTAAACTCTGGTCATAGAGAGAAACATTATTTTGCTATTTGTTGTTTTTAACAATGGAACTTGTTTGCAAAATAAGGAAAAGTTTTCACTGGATGATGAATATGTTTGGACACAGGATGACAAGGGCTTTCATGGACTCTGACAAAACCCAGCATTTGTATTAGTGTTCTTCAGGTTTTGTAAAATACAAACGTAAATGTTTCAAAAAATTTTTTTAGGATATGGGTATTTTAAGGATATCTTTTTTTTTTTATTATTGTTGTTTCTGTCAGCTTTCACTGCAAAGGCAAGGTTTTTAAACTCCATGATTTTCTCTTCACATGTATATATACATATAAATATGTGTATAAAAGCCATCATATATATTCATGGCTGCTTCATTGAGAAAATCTTCTTATAACTACTTTTATCTCCAGGAACTTTTCTAAAGGCAAATAATTTATAAAAAACAGTTAATTAATGGTAGGTTAAGACATACACAGCTTTGCTATTCACCTTAATAATTGAATAGGAAATTTATATACAAGTTCTGATTACTAAGAAAAATAGAAAAGAAGTTAAAAAAATTTAATCTTAATCCTATCCTTAATTAAGGAAATAGTTCAATTACAAGGAAAAGTTCAGTTATTACACATCTATAAACAGAAACATTTAAAGCTCCATGTAAGAGTAAGGAAACAATTAAAAATGCAAATATTTTAACAGTTTAATGAGTAAAAGTTAATATGAGTGGAACAGAATTTTGTTGAAACATAGAAGTACTTGTATACAATGTCATTTTTAGCTATGCATATAAGACACAATTTTGTATAACGATAGAATATGGAAGAAGTGTAAAGTTTAATATGTATTTGTGAAAAAAAAATGCTAGGAAATTTTAACATCTTTTCTGCCTTGACTCTTGGAAGTCATTANCTTTTCTGCCTTGACTCTTGGAAGTTATTATTTTATTCTTGTTTTTTCTGTAGTATTTAATGTAAACAGGATTTCATGTCAGCGTGGCACACTTTTTTTTTTTTTTTTTTGACATCCTTAAATATTTTTATCTTAATTTTTTGCTAGAACAATCAAATAATACAATGGTATCAGACAAAATTGCACAGTTTACAATAGGGGGGAAAAGTAAATTGATGGTATATATACTGAACTCCCACTCAGTATTCCAATAAAAATGTAATTTTCTCAATATAGATAATCACATTACTCTTGAATGGTGGTCTGTAAATACTATGAGATCCACTAGGTTCTGTAGGTTGTTCAGGACAGACACATTTTTCTGTCATAACATTATGCTGGAATGAGAGATCAGTATTTCTCTTGTGTAACAAAACTGTAGAGTATGTAATATATCTTAAAAAAAAGGTTAATGAATAATACTCCAAATGAACAACTTCTAACTAAAATCCAAATATTCCCAAGGAAAATTAGTCCTCTGGGTGGTCCACGAAACCCCAGCCAGGCATCCTATATGAGATAACAAACAGGTTTAAGACAATGGAGCAATTTGGTACTGGGTGAGTAATTGAGCTCTTAGCAACCATCACAACTTAATTGGCGCAGGAATTCGCTAGGTGAGAATTTCAGACTGTCATGAAAAATCCTTCCAGACTGCTCCTTCTTTGCAAGGACAAAGTTGTGTGTTTGACTATGTTAGCTTATGTCCTGAGTGAAGAATCTGACCTTGTCTTCCAGAGACTCCACCAAGTGGTTTATGCTACAAAATTGATGACATTGTATATTGACAAAAGACTTGTAACAAAACAATAAAAACTACCTGAAAAATGCAGAAATGGTCACAAAGGGCAGTCTTTGTACATACTTATGAAAGGCGAGAGTTGCTTACATGTGGATTAAGAAAACCTGTGGCAGTGGATCATACATATACCGAGTTGGTTACATAAGACCATGGGCCACCTGCTTCATGAGACTTCAGCAGAAGAGTCAGACCTTATCCAGCTGATCTTGCAATAGAGACCCCACATCCATCTGCACACTGACTAACAATCCTGTTTTAGACTTTGCCCACATCCGAGTTGCCATATTCAAGGGACGAAAGAAATCAACTTTCTTTGTTTGCTGGCTTGATTTCAGACAAACTGTCCATAGTGTGTGCAACATGGAGAGAAACTATCTGCCAACTCCATAATAATGTCAGTTTAGTCATAGGAAAGTTGCATGGGAATATTTTTCATAATTATTGTAATGTTTACAAACAAATCCAGAGTGACCACGCTATATCTTACTGTTATTACTGCAGAGCTACATAGTATCCCTGTTCTCTGCATTTTGCCAATGTGTAATAATCACACAGATGTAAACCTTGTTCTTAGATGTTTCTACAATGCTTGATGTAACACAGTTTTAGTCTATATTTCTTAAATGATGAAACAGCAACACAAATCAGTATTATTTTATAGTGAATAAAACTGAACAAAGGACATGAAACATCATGAAATGATTCATCATGACACAATAGTCTGTTTACCTATCTACTTTTCAAATATAATTCAAGCATTCTTTACAACAATAATTACTTAATAAAATGAGATGTGGAAAAGGGTAATTTCTCATAAAATCATGTGAATTCAGGAAAATAAAAATAAAATGCAAATGAAATTGAAAATAAATCATCAGTCAGGGACATATTACAAATATCAGTCCCTAGACACCTGAAAAAGAATGAAATATTATACCTGTAATTTTTTTGTGCAAGACACCTGCTTTAACAAATACAGTTATAACAGAGAGAAACTTGCAGACATTAGTGGGAGATATGTTAGGGTTTTTTCATCAAATACAGAACAGATCATGAAATACATAATGTTCACTGACTTCCATTTTTCTTCAAAATATATGTGCTTGCAAAAGGACCCATAGGATTAATTTTCAAAGCCAAATAGAAAGCTTATTTAACATGCCTGTCAAGAAAACATTTGAATGAGAAGGTAAGCAAAATCTGAGATTGCTTTCGGAAATGAAGAGTAACATCTGCCATTTTAGTCTCAATAATCACGACTAGTCTTCTAAGGGACTCTAAATACACGTACCTGTTAAACTTCCAGAGTAATCCATCTGCTTTGTTATGTTAAAAACAAACAAAACAAAACAAAACAAACAAACAAAAAACCCCAAAAAAACCCCTAAATATTTTAGTCCAAAAAAAGAATATTGTATTGATGAAGCCAAAACATAATTTTTGCAAACAAGTAATACACATTTACTTTAATTGGGATAATTACCCTAAATATTTAATGTTAATTCTGTATTAAAATTATTATTATTATTCCATAAAAATTTCAACATTAATGAATTTATTTCAGGGAAATGTAATATGGTTTTTTAAAATTATATCACATACACCAAAGTGCTGAAATAAACACAATGGTTTCAGCTGGTGGAATTTTTAGATCTCCCAGATTTAAGAGTGTCATAACTTCAATTCCTCTCTTGCTTCCTAGTTCAGGCTTTAAAATTTTGACACTACTCAAGCACTGTCAGTTTTCACAGGCAATGTCAGAAAACGATGTGATAGCAATTTAAGTCAGCATCACCTCATGCATTTGCTCTTTTATTGAAGTCATTTGTTTATTTGATAGATCCTGCTGACTGTATCATAGGGGTTCTAGACCTACGTATTCTAGTTGATACAAAGTGTGAGCTTTGCAGGGTTAAGTGCTGGTAATATCTGACTTCAATGTTTTCCTGATGGAAATTAAACGTGAAAATTATTGTTTCAGTAAATCAGTAAAGTAAAATATGTGTGAATCAATAGATAGAGTAGGTTAGTGCTCAAATTACTAATGGCCTCCCCCCCCCCCGCCCCCCCTCAGGGCATGGGGTTCTGTTTATTCTGTCTGGAGGGGGAGTGAGAAGCTTTAGGGAGTGAGAGAGAGTTTGCCTGGTGTCAAATACATCCGCTACACGGGTGGTTTGCAGCATTGTGAAGAAAAGATACCTCATAAACTTTTCACTTCTCAACTCTGGACTCTTGTATGAAGAACCACACTTATTTTGTATCTTTTTTAAAGAGGGGACAACAAATTAGTGTCTCAGTCTCCTCAGTATCTAAGCCATATTATATTCTTCCCTGTGTTTTTTATTGCACGGCTGTCAGGCACCTGATGACCATCAAACCTCCCAGCTATGACTGGATAATGTGCAAGGTGATACAGTGGGAGAGTGTTAACGTCAGGTGAGCAACTGCAGCAGCAATGCTGGGAGGATATTTTAAATGAATTTATGGTGATCCTCTTTCAGGCCCTTTCCCTTAAGGAACAGGTATTTGAACAAGTTTAAGTCATTGGTGGCTTTCCACATTTGGCTTAAGAGACCCTCTAGCAAATCAGTTCACTTACAATCATCCATCCCTTTTGGACATACATAGTTGTTATGACTGTTCCCCCTGTACAATTTTTATTGCCATTTCCTATGAATTGACAGGAAGCTTTGGCTCGTATACCTTCATCCCATAAGAAAAAGTCTTTTCTTACTTCTTGAGCTATGGCTAATGAGTGCACAGGCCTTGACTACAGTGGGTTTGGCTAGCAAAATGTTACAGTCAGTGACAGTAGAAAGTTGGAAAAGGCATTGACAGAAGAACGGGAAGTTCTATAGAAGGAAAACCGCCAAGTTATGGATGTAAGGTGCATGTGTAGATCATTAGCCTGTGGTGTCTAGAACACAATCCAAGAAGGATGTCCCCTCTTCCTCCCATCGTTAGTAAGACAAGAGCTTTTATTCTTTTTAGTTCTATGGAATTTTTTATTCTACTGTCCGTCCTTTATCTTTTTCAGTTCTCTGGAGACATAACCCATCACTTCTGTTCCTAGACTCTGGCTGTTCCTTGACTTATGGCTGTAGCATCTGTTCAAAGAATAACCATGGTGACTCATCAATACCCTTTGGGTGGTGCTCCTGACTCAGAGGGTCCCCACTGTTGAACTTCTTCATTCTAGGAGCTATTCACATTCTGCTGCAAGCAAAACCCTTGCAATAGAGAGCCTGTTCTCTCTGTATTCCTTGCGAAGAGTTATTCAAAGGCACTCTTTGCCTTTTGATGGACTTTCAATACACCTCTCTGCTGTCATTTCCCTCCCAAGAGCCTATATGCAAAAATGCTTATAGCTATAAGTGAAAATCAAGGATGGGGTAGACTCTAGCTGAACAGAAAAATGTCAGAAAATATTTTCAAACAATAAAATTCTGATTTCCTAAGAAGTTAATATAACCAATTATTTCTATGTGTGATTTCGTGTTTTGGGTGTGGATGTGTGAGGAGGAAGAATTAGGAAATCTTTTATGATCAAAGTAATATTCAAAGTCTGTATGTTTCTATAAAAAAAAAAGTTTTGATGAATCAACATTTTTGCAAAGAAAAAATTGCTAGCATATTTCTGATTAACCTAATAGAAATACTTTCTACTACTGTATCTCGAATAGATCTGTAAAGAGGGTACCTTAGTCAAAAATTGCAAAAAATTCAGGGGGAATTCACATAGATCTAATACAATGTTTCACCAGCTCCTAGTTTCATATGTTAGAACTCCATTTTTGTGTAATACTTTAGAGATAATTAACAACAAAGAGATACTTAAATCCTTAAGCATCTATATGTTATTTCCATATAGACTAATAAGTGAAAGTGTTTGCAGAATTATGGTATCAGGATTGACTTTCTCCTGTCCTGCAGAAGGTTAAATAACAGATCAGGCCCATGAAATGCTGATACATTACTTTCCTTCTGTGACAATTTTTTCTTTGTTATTGTTTGTCCGATGGTCCAGAAAATCCTTAATCATAAGTTTTATTAGATTTCTATCTACTGAGCTGATCTATTTCAAAGTTCATATTTTTTAAAACGCATGGTCCTTGACCTCCTCTTGCAATCCTCACTCAAGTTATGCATCAAGTACAGTTTTTAGTAATTGATATTATTTTATAAAGTAGAGCTAATAGAGACACCAAAAGTGTGTCTGAACATAACCTTTGTCATTGTCCCTCATGATTATTTATGAAGCTTGTGCCTTTTCAGCATATTAACCATACATCAGTCAGTGTTATGATGGCATCTTATCTAGTCAGTTTTTAAATAATTACTATAGTAATCAAATAATTCTAATCTCTCTATCTGGTATTTCTGTGCAGTTAATACAATCCACTGCTTAAGTATTGCATTCATGTATGCAAATTCAAATTATGTTTTGTTTTTTCTCCTTTTTTTTATCAATCAACATTCATAACTACATATTTCACACATGTATTTTCATTTAGTGGGTTGTATAGAAGAAGCAATTAAAATTTTCCCTGTGAGCCTATTAGCTGTACTTGTGATTGTCATATAAACTCTTTCTGTAGTTCAGATATTTGTCCACTGACTGAGCTGTTTCTTGTAGATTTATGCCTGTAATTTTAAGAATTAATAATCTAAACTTAATGACAGCATTGGAAACCATCTTCTTGACACATTTTTGTGGAATACATGCCAATAGCAGGTCAATCATTAACCATTTGTATTTATGCTGTTTACTGAGATGATGAACAGTATGCTCTTGGCACATGTATTCCTTTCACAGGATGCTCAGTAAAACATATACTTGTCCATGGATCCTACCAATACTGTCTTAGTGTAATATAAACACTAGCCAATATGAACTTTTGTTCCTTCCTTCCTTCCTTCCTTCCTTCCTTCCTTCCTTCCTTC
>VWZG01006166.1:14002-27526 GCA_013396735.1 Grallaria varia | reverse complement strand
ATAAAAATAAATAAATAAATAAAATAGATAAATAAATTTTATTTTCGAACTCTTTTCATATTTTGTTCAATAAAACCCTTGATTAGTTTAAGGACTTTAAGACAATTTTTTTTTTTTTTTTTTTAGATGGACATTTTATTTTGTCTTTTATAAGTTCTGGGGCTTAAAACAAGAGTAACAAAACATTGTAAGAGTGAAGGAGACTAAGTCTTTTTTACAAAATAGTAAAGAACTGCTGAATGCAAACTGTAAATCTGGCTGAGTAATCATGGTAGGTGGAAGTTCTAGGAGAGTGGCAACCTTGCCTCTGAACCAAACCACTTGTAGCTTCATTTAACAAGATTTCCTGCACAGGGAGGACTTCTACACTACTAAAAAAGAATATCAAGAAAACCAATTATGTTAGTTGATATGTTATCCAGCTTGAAATATATTACAACTATAAATAACATCCAGATAAATATTTTCTTACACATTTGTACATATTTGTACAATTGTCATATCTCTTACATTTAATTTTCTTATAGGTACTTGTAACAAGCAATAATCCTGGACAGGATTATTTATTTTGCTGGATTTCATTTCAGTCTTAGGCAGACAGGAAAAAGTTCACAGCTGTTTCTATTTGTGAAAGTCTTCTGATTGACATCTATAAAGGAAATAACTCTAAGAGTATGTACTCTGCTTCATTGATTTTTTTGCCTGCTGGGAAGTCAATGACAGGCCTCGGACATCTCACAATTCTCAGAGCAGATGTAATGTGGTATCATCATCAGGAAACTACTGTCAGAAGAAAGGGCAACACTTTTGAACTTGATGATAACAGTAAGCTCTGTAGGAACCTTTGGAACTCATTTGTTAGGCTTTGATATTCTAATAAATTCTTCTAGAATTCTCCTAACAGAACATCTGTGTCAGCATTAATTCAAATAGAAACAATAATTTGCAATACCAAAACAAAGGCAACAATTAGGAAATTAGTTCAACAAGACATATTTTAATATGTTGACAATTGTTCCAATGAAGGTACTTCCTTCTCCTACAGGAGATAGTGTGTCAGCAAAGAGAAAAATAATCAATAGCACTTTCAGACCAAAGATAAACCCTGTTTAGTTTTTCCAGCATGTGGTATATCCTCTAAAGCCATTAACTCCTTATCTTCCCAAGAAAACTATTTTTGTTTCTTTCTAAAGCTCCACAGCAGAGCATCTCTGAATCAACGCTGGTAAGTATTTTCGAAAAGGGGAAGAGGGAGAACCCAGGTGAACCAGTATCACCTCAATGCTTGGAAAGGTGATGGAGCAACTAATCCTGGAAACAATTTCCAGATACATGAAGGGCAAGAAGGTGTTTGTAAGTAGTCAGCATGAATTCATAAAGTGACCTCATGAAAAGTCAACAAAGGGAAGTGCAAGTTTGTGCACTGAAGAAGGAATAATCCAGTGCGTCTTTATGTTCTGGGGGCTGGCAGCTAGATCACAGATTTTCAGTAAAGGACCTAGGAAGCAGCAAAGAAGGCTCTAACTCAATGACTTTAATAGTATTGTAGACCATTAATGGCAACACTTGATTTGGTGCAGATTTATTTTAAAGTAGAAACAAACCTCAAGCCACAGTAACTGCAGATGGTTGTGCATCATATTTGAGGAGTATTTTATGACATAAACTTCATAAGTAGTTCACAGACCATACATTTTTACTTTGAAAAAGCATGTGAGGTAAAGTGTTTCATATGATAAAAGTCAACACATGCATTCCAAATATTGTGAGGTGGTATACAATGTGTCTGTATGAAGCAGATTCTTAGACTTATTCACTTATGTATTGTGAGCATTGTGACAAAATTTTAAGGGGTACTAACACACTATTTACAGCTTCTTTCAGCTTCCTACTTTGTCCCTGAATCACTAGCTATAATATAATATAAATTTACCCGATAAATTCTTGAAGAATATTCATTCTAATTCCATTTTGCCAATGCTAGAAACCTAAGTGATGATTATAAAATATGAACATTGATTTGTTTTACTCTGAATAGTCCATCATATAATTTTAAAAAAATTTTGTTTTATATAATTTTGTAAAACAGCTACATATTCTAATGTAAATGTAAAAGAGAAAGTGCACACCCAATTTTCACAATAAATTTAGCAATAAAATTAAAGATACAAAGACTTTGTGAATACTTTCACAAAAATAAGTTAAAATAAATATATATTTATATATGTATGTTTTTCACACTGTGCTAGAACAGGGTGAACCTCTGGAACACCTGCTATACACTGATGTTATTGTCATGTGGGGCAATACAACAGTTTCTTCCTAACAGAAAAAGCCTTTGAAAAAATCAAACTGAAAATGATTCATACAGCAGCCCTTGGGCCAGTATGGATTAGCCAAGAGGTTAAAACATGCTCTATGTTGCAGCTGGGGAGAATGGCCCTACCTGGATGATTAAAATACATTCCTTCCAATTTAAATGATTCNAGAATGAGTCATTTTCTAAGGACCTTCTGTGTGGGGAGGAAGGGTCTGAAGACAGAAGATTGGTGAAGAGAAAATAAGTTGTTTTTAGGATTGTCAAGAGACTTTTGCAGCTGGCAATGCGAGGTCTGAAAAAGATCAGTGTGAGAGAATCCCATTTATTACACCTACTGACAGTTATCCTATGCCTGTTTTGAGAAATAGGATTCCCATGTAGAGATAACATTTTCTCAGAGACATGCTAGAGGCCTCTGCTGGGAGGGAGTGAGACCATAAAAGCACAGAGGAAAACATAGCCTTTGCATGTGCATGCAAAAGGTGTTGTTATAAAAGCACCAGAACAGGCCTGCTGCTGNAGAACAGGCCTGCCGCTGCAGTCTTTCACCCACTGCAAGATTTAGCAGTATATTTAGGGTTTCCAACTTCAGAATAAATGTTTTCCTTATTACATTAACCATGGTTTGGTCATCTGGGTTTACCTGCATGTATATCAGTTTTTACATTCTGAGAGCCCTTTCAACATCTACAAGCCATGTCAAAACAGAGAAACTCTGAAGTCCACAAAGATAACAAATATCTAACAAGACAACACTAAACAATCCCTGAAATCTAATGTAGAATTCATCCATTGAGGCTTAATATTCATTCTTTCAATGTTTTGGTGTTTGTTTTTTTTTTAATTTTTATCATGGCATGGCCTGGTCTAGTTGAAAGTGTTCCTGCTTATGGCAGGGGTGTTGAAACCAGATGACCTTTAAGGTCCCTTACAATCCAAACCATTCTATGATTCAATAGTTCTATGACACAACTTCAACACTGATATTTACAATTTCACTTATATTTGTGAAGTTCTGTTCAATTATGCTCTGGGGAAAGAGTTCAGGGGCAGACCTTCACAGGTTCCAGCCAGTTCCAGTTTGTTCTAGCTTGTTCCTAAGGACCTGTAGTGGGACACAGTTGAGCCTTTTTGCCGTGAATGTGGCACCTCTGGGAAGATGTACTTAAGCAAGGGAAGAAATTGCTACAGAGAGGAGAGAGCAAAAAGGTTGAGAAGCAGCAGAGATGAAGGGTCATTAAGGACTGGATTTTACCCTGAAACCTGTGGGATTTTACACCAGTGCAGAGAAAAGTGCAAGAGGAAGGAACGGCAGAGAGAAACCATGAGATACCAACTGCACCTCCCCTTTCCTTCATCTCCTCTGCCCTGCTTACGGAGGGCAGAAGAGTCAGAAGTGAAGGCCACAAGCTGAGATTGAAAAAGGAAGGGAAAAAAGGTGTTATTAATGTTTTTCTTTCTGATTTCCACTATTTTAATTATTAAATACATTTTAATATTAACTCCCAATAACTTCAGATACCCTTCCCCTATAATAAGTGATGTCCCTGCCCTCATCTTGGCTCAAAAACTTTCTTATTCCTGCTCTTATTTCCTTCTTAATCCTGCTGAGGGAAGTGACTGAGTAGTTTGGTGGGAGTTTGGCTGTTAGCCAGAGCTAACCCACTGAAAGTACTTAAAGCTGAACATAAATTAAAAAAGATAATAGGTTGTGCTTCTATTGACTACCATCAGTGGCCCGCTCTGGCCTCCAATCGGGAGGCGTGGAGACACACCATCCATAACGCTGCTGATTCCTTTGAGAACGCACGCAGGATCAGTCTGGAGGAGAAAAGACAACGCAGAAAGAACCGTGCCTCACCAACACCGCCTATGGAGACTTTCTGCTGTGCCTTTTGCAACTGGACTTGCCTGTCTCGCATCGGCCTCTTTAGCCATCAGCGCGCTTGCAGCAAGCGTGGGGAGAGCCCTTCCCAAATCTTCGTTCGCGAAGCCTAGCCATGATGATAAATCTTCCCTCAGTATTCTGCCTAAAGTTTGCAACGGCTTAATGGAACTCTGCTCACTTTGAGCATTTGTTTCTGATTTCTCCATTTTCTTTTGCTCTGTAGACTTATCTGTTAAAACCACTAAGTTTTAAGGGTTTTATTTTAATATTTCTATGCTATATATATCCACTGCATTGTATTTCATGCTGATACTAAGTTTGGAGGCCTGAGCTGAAGTTAGAGACCCTGCAGGGAGACTTTACTCTCAAATGGTTGGTAGCATAAAGGAGTAGTCTTTACATACTGGCCTCAGAATAGGAGACTTGTATTCAGCAACTCTGAGATCCTTTCCCAAATGGAGATGGGCACATGACTTTTTCCAGGTAACTAAGTTCAAAGTCTATGTGAAACTCGTCCCATCTGCGGAGGTGAAATATTTGTGTTTCTCAAGAAACCTCAATTCAGACCATTTCTGACAGCGGGTGTTCTTTATCTTATCAGAATATGTTATCCTTCTTTCGAGGTGAATGTTTTGCTTAGCCACTATAGAAGTTGCATTTAGTGCCGTCTTTTCAAGTGTCACTTCTCATATTTCCTAATATGCAATTTCATAACTTTCCTATGGTATTCTTTGTATTGTCTCTTTTCTTCCACTTCAGAACTCATCAACATAGTCCAGATATAGTATTTCTTAGGTCTTCTAGCTGTTTTATATAGTCTTCAATCACAATCATATACAGTAGGTGAATACTTTTATTAGCCTCTACTACTTGCTCATTTACTGTTTTACTTGAATTTCTTCATGGTTTTTAGTCCATTTATTTTGTTTTGCTTTTTTTTTTCATTGTCATTACGTTAAGTCTATTCATTAAGCATTTTTTTGTCCAAGGTTAAACTGTGATATTTCACCCTCTTCTGACCTTGTTTGAAAATCCATGTAGAATATCTTGTTCAATGGTAAGACACTGAGACAATGGCTTTCATGTTTATGTAAGCATGAAAAAGAATATAAGTAAAAAGAAGGGAGCATTTTTACTCATTATTTTGTTTCCTTTTAATAACTTCTCAAAAGATTTCACAGTTTAGAGCATTTCTTAAATAAAATTATGCCTTTTTTGACACTAACTGCCAGAGACAAATTTCTTGATTGATGAAAAAGCTCTATTGTATGGATAAGACCAGAAATACACAAATTACATATTTTTCAAGATTTCAGAGAGAACACTTGTATTGACTTATTAATATTCTTTAAGGGCACAATGGACAATATCCACTAACTCTTTAATTAACCTACCTTTTCCTGCAACTATTCCTATGATATTCACAAGTATAAAAGCAGGTTTTTTAAAACAAATACTGATTTATAAATATCTCAATGGTATTATGCACCAGGATTGTCCTCTGAAAATATAACAAGAATCAGAGTGAAATAAAGGCGGAATCACAGCTGCTGAATGAGAGATGTACATATACTTGTGTACACACAATTTTTTTCTAAATCTAAAAATATCTCTGGCTACTTGAAGATACTGTGACTTTCCTTTTTGAACTAATTTCAGATCTTTTGGATATATTTGGACTTGATTCTGAGAACTTTGAGGGTATTAAGAGCTTATCTATTGGCGATGAAACATTTAAGCTTTGTTTCCAGATGAATATTTCTTGTAAGCTTGCATGGAATTTTATTTTAAGCAGTAAACATTCCTGGTTTAATTTTCTATTTCGTGTTACAAACTATTTTGTTATCTAGTTCTACAATACTTTCCTTCTTTTAATTTCACTCAGTGATAGCACTCAAAACTCAAGAGATATTTATTTTAAATATGATACTAGTGTTCTCCCTGAAAAAAATCCACAGTATCTGATGCAGCTTCCTGCAGTGGAAGCATTATCCTTTTCTTGAGCTGAAAGAAGGGAGATCAAGATTAAATATAAGGAAGAAATTATTTATTGTGAAGGTAATAGGGCATTGGAACAAGTTCGCACAAAGAAGTTGTGGATGCCCCATCCCTGAAAGTGTTTAAGGCCAGGTTGGATGGGGTTTTGAACAACCTGATTTAGTAGAACTTATCCCTCTCCCCGCAGGGAGACTGGAACTAAGTGACCTTCAATGTCTTTTCCTACCCAATCTATTCTATAATTTTATGATTTTCTCCAAATAATATTAGAATAAATATTGTAAAACCTAAGCAGAATTCAAGTAATTTCACTTACCAGTTTTAAATTAAGAAAAATACAATATAACAATTTAATTTTATGCTTTTGTGGTTTAAAATTAATTTGAGGTTAATGAGTAAGGAGCCAGGTCATATAGGTTCATATTCCACTTCCATGCATCCCAGTTGAGAATAATAACAATTAAAATTAATTTGCATTTCTAACTAATTGGCCAATTAATGACAGCCACATTGAATACAAGGTGGGATTTTGCTTGCAGATAAAATGTGAAGCATTGACATCTGAAATAGTTGATAATTCAGTGGAGGATGATGGCATATATGACCTCTCAAAATCATTTTGAGATGACTGAAATAATAGATTATAAATTTCTCCTGGCCTTTGGTCCTTCTTGAGTGAAATACATGTTTTATATAAAACATGGAACACGGCTAAAATTTGAATTTTTGAAAGCTCAACCTTTACCATAGGAGACGGCGGCTGTTTTGTTGTTGTCATCCTATGCTTTGGCCTTGTGTTAGAACTTAAAAATACAAAAATGTTTCCTAAAATTTTACAGCAATGCACCCAAGGAAGTTTTAAAGGAGACTCTTTTTTTCAGCCTTATTCACATTGAGATGTTAAAGAATACATTTAGTGCAGGTCGCTCAGTGTGTTTCCTCTGTTCAGGGTCCCTCCTCAGTGGCACCCAGGTCAATCTGTTATTTTATTATATTATATAAGATTAAAATTATTTTAAGGATTGGGATGTCTGAGACTCTGCTGTGGGAAGCCTGGTGTCGAGCCGAAAAGAAATCTGGTGTGACTGTGTGAGTGTGGGATGTGTAGCTGCAAAGGGGCCTTGGTCACAGCTCAGGTGGTGCAAATGCAGCTGCCAGAATGGCTCCTGGATGGTCAGACAGAGAAGATAGAAGTTTCATTAGCATAGAGAAATGTTGCTATAGAAAATAAGACATAGATCCTTTCTGCTCATACTCTGTCAAATGGTTTATATTCAAGGCTATCTTTACTGAAGGTGAAGTATCAAGTTCACCTCTACCAGTGTCCCTTGCACATTAGTTATGGACAGTTGTCTTTCATTGACCTCCGCTTCATCTGATACTTTTTAGCCAAAAGGAGCAAAGGACTTTCAAATAAACGAGCAAACAGACAATTTAAAAGCAGAGAAAGCGAAACTCAAGGAACTAGAATTACATTTTTCATAGTACTTTTATATCACTGCTAAAATCAACTGGATGACCTGATTTCTACATAATGAAGAAATATGTTATATCTTTTTTTCAAAATTCAAGTTTCTCAACCTAAAAAAAATGCTTTGGAAGGGTTTAGTGTCTACCATTTACTAATGCTGTTTACATTGAAAAAAAGTTATAATTTAGAGGTATTAGGGTGATATAACTATTAACTTGGGGTATCAGCATCTTGGCTGTGCTGAAGTTTTTTTCGCTGGGACTGATCTAAGTAAATGCAAATAAGCTTTTGGAGTTGAGATCCTTCACAGTTAGTGGAAAAATTATTAGGCATATGCAGGAAGACACTCAAACTAAGAGTTCCTTTCTTCCTCCATTAACTTCAGAGAAATTTATTATGACAAGCTGTGGGTTAAGTGTCACTGACAGAGGTATATAATGTTATGTGAGATGAATTAAAATATAGAATTTTACCATTAACTCTGGTTTAATGGGAGGTTTGTTCTGTATTTAGATTTTTTCTTTTAGGAATATTATTTGTGATAATTTTCCACCTATTCTCATGTGTACTGAAAACCTAAAGAATAAACTTTACCATAGTTATAGCTGTTGAATAAATATAAAAATTACTAGAAAAATCCCTTTTCAGTTAGTCATTGGTGTAAGTACATGTTCGTTGCTACTAAGTCCTAATCAACCATTCTTCTTTCTTGTGTCAGCTACAATAGGAATTCAGTTCTGATCCCACAGGAAACAAAAGTACCTGCTTGATTTAATAAATACTAAAGTCAAGATTTTTTTAATGCTTTTCTCTCTGCCTTAGAGTCATAGAATCACACACAGTTATATCCTGTAGTTTCAATGAAGAGAAATTCCCGAGAAATGGAGCCAAGTATATACTCATATTGGATTCCAATAATTTGTCCACTCCAAGGATGATAATTAACTAATAAGTTTCAGTAATGATTTATTTCCTGTACTATTCCTTCTTTTCAAATAATCCCATTCAGGCCATATTAATGGTGTATTTTAGAGGGCTACATTTTTCACAGTTAAGATGTAATAGACACAAAATACAATTCCAGAGGAGAGCACAGGAAAAAGATTTGTTATTTCCACTGTAGTCCTGAAGGTAAAACTTCAAAACATTGATGCATGTCATTACCATGATCATGACTATGCTAGCAGGTAGAAAAAATTATATATTCAGGTTTTCTATAGATCCTGAATATAGTTTTCTCCTACTTTCTGTTGCGATGATTATACAGTATTAGACAATTAATTGCTATTGTACTCTGCTGTGCTAGCAGTTCATCTGGAAAACAGTCAATGACAGCAATAAAAAAGCACTGCACAATAATGTACCATCAGTAACACAGCAAGAAAAAACCCTTTGGTCCGTGCTGAAACAAAAGTTGCAACAAAAGGAATTGCAATCCCAGTAAAAGCCTTCTACCCTTTTCAAAGTGAGAACTCAAACATATTCACAATCTTTGCTACAGAAATTTAGTCAGAAGTTTCCCTGTCTGTCCATGTAACAATATCCAAATTAAGATGAACTTTGATTTTCTTCTGGGCATGTTTATCAAATGTATTAAATAACGCCACATTTCTGAAGTAAAAATCTTGGTATTTTCTTATGATTTTAACACTTTATTTCCCTAGTATTAAAAATCTAATGCCTACATATTGCCATGAATATTTCTTCTAAAGAGTGAATTAAAGACAAAATGAGAACTTCAGTTTGCCATGCCAAGCATGAGGCTCTGCTGGTAAGGGCTGCAGCATGTAGATTTATACAAGAAGTCTGAATGAAAATTGGATATGCCTTGATAGCATCCAATCATTTGGAAAACATTATTTGTTTTTGTTGGCTTCTAATGAACTCCCTCTTTCTCCAGTAAAACTACAAGTTCATATGTTCCTAGTTTTTTGGGGTTTTTTTGGTTGGTTGGTTAGGGTTTTGTGCACCCATATGCCGAAGAGGTCCTTCCTGCCTCATTCAGTCATGCACTATTTTTGAAAATGAGTAATGCTTTTCTAACATCATATATATTATTTAAACTGTTAGTTAACGACATAAAGACTCATTCCCTTCTCCCACAAAAAAGTCAAGCAAAATTTACAGCATAATTCTCTGGTTGTGACGAATTAGACAGCTCTAGTCTCCATATACAATATCTGCACAGATGAGACAGAGCCTATGACTGTTTAATAGTGCATAGATAATGGGTACAATAAAAATCCTGTATGAACCTGCATGGGTCTTAAACAATTTGAATAGTTTTTAAGCTACATATACTATTTTAATATATTGAATTATTTCAAAGCCACATTTCTGCCAATACCTTCTCCTCTAATTTCTATTGGTGCAAGTTGTATGTGATTGCTAAATTGTTTGCAATTTGTTCCCAAATATTCCTTGTGGATAATCCCTTCTTCATTACTTATAAATCTGTAGTGACAAAGTTTATTCTGTTGATGGCCTTGAAGTTCCAGCTTGATTCAGCCTAGACTGGCGTAACTGTAAATCTAATTGAAAACAATCATTTTGATTAGTAACTAATATGAATTAATTTGTGGTCTTTGTCATATTCTCAGAAGACCTTTTATTCAAAACACAAAGCCCGTATTATTTCTTAATATACTTCTGGAAGAAAGTACTTAGCAAAATCACACCTTTGGTTTCATTAGCCTCAGTAGCAACTTTGAGGGATAAATTATTACTGATATTTTTATAACTCTCTTTGCCAAAAATTGAATTAGTTTTTGTTGGAGTTGCAAAAGTTTCTGTAACTTTTCCTTACCAACTGAACAAAGAAATCTCAGTTCTTGGCTTAAACACTTAAGTTGCATGGCAAGATAAAGCAACAAAGTATGTCATGGTTCTGATGTCTTGGACTATGAGACTTTTTATTTTATGCACCAGAATTTTCTCTCATAGAAGTCAGAAGGACACTGAAAGTGTTGCCTAAGACCAGATAGGTTTCTCTGGGCTTCTTCAGTGGCCTACTTCCTCAGATATGAGGCGACCTGTGCTAACAATAATGTCAACATTTATCTATGTACTTGATTATGCAGAAAGATTTTTTTGAGGAATTTCAGGTACTGCAATGGGAAACATATCAAATGTAGTTTTGTAAAAAAATCTCACTGCTGAATTTCTTTTGCACACTAGTAATTTTAATACTTCAAATTTTATAAATAATTTTTATATTTCCTGTTTTGAGATTTCATAAATTTAATGGTTGATTACTGTTATCTGGCTAATGCCTACTTCAATACAAAGTTGCAAACTAAACTGTAAGCATATTTTAAACAATATAAATCAGTTGTTAATAAAATCAGCTGCAGTTGGCTGGGAGGGACATTGTTATAAATAGAAAGTTAACTCACATGGCATTACTTAAGGGATAATATATTTACATTTTGTGTGAATACATTTGTTACTGAAAAGTTGTCAGGATCATGCTGATGCCATTTAAGATAAGCCAATATGTACTACATTCTAACTTTTGTTTGTTTATATTCATGTGTAATTTTCTAGTACATTCTCTGGGAAAAGGCCCTCTGAGAGTGATTTGCCAGATACTTTTTTTTAATGCCCTGTTTTTTTCAATTGTATTATTTTAAAGGTGGATGGTTATACTCTGAGATAATTTCACTAGTTACACTAGTTAGTGAACCAAGATATTTGCAATCTCATGAGCATGAAAAATACAATGAATATATAATTTGCACTATTTATTTTTTGTCACCTACCATTAGCTCTCTCTCATTCTTTCATCCCCCAGAACCATCTTATGTACATTGGGCCCGTGTTGCTTAATATCCTCCTATAGAAAAATATGCAACTGTTAAGAAACTGTGATAAAATGATAATGTATTGCTGAAAAATTCATATGTTTAATTATAGTGGATAGCTATACCCAATAATTAATTATGACACTAGTATCACAGATTGAATTTTTTGTCCTGCTCAAAGAGATGACTTAGTAGTAAGCAAATAAATCAGATTACTTCTCTCAGTTATGTGTTTCTGTCTAATGTTTTTTCTACCATGTGGTTATTGTAGAAAGTAAAACAAAAATATGGTAAAAAATTTTTTTCTGAACTTTATGAAGATCTGTATCATGTTATTTGTGGAAATGAATAAATACAATTTCAAGCCTCAAAACTTAGAAAATTCTACTTAAAGCAATAATGTTAACAATTCATGTTGTTAAAAATGAACAATTATCTACCTCTAACAAGTACAGAAGAATTTGGCATACTTTTGGGTGAAAATGGAAAATGTCATGAATCAGTAATATTTAGAAAAGAGAAAAACCTATTTGGTTGCTTTGGTTTTTGTTTTCCAGTTTTATTAATGTCTTTGGTTTCACTGCAGTATATCAAGGTCTTGAGGGCACTACTGACTGTTCCCATTCAGCTATATGGGGTTGTCAGTCCACGGCCATGACCCCATGCCCACTTTCATTCTCCCTCAGAGCCATCAGTCCCTGCCTCAGTGATGGCAGAGCAGTGACAGCTTCCAGCTCCCCACAGGCCTGCCATGCTGTGGGCCCTGCCAAGCTGGGCACACCTGTGGGTCCATGTCCCAGCCCAGCCTTGGCCCATTGCTATCGCCAGGGCAGTGTCCGATGCCCAGGGCAGGGGTTGCCCCTGGTGCCCTCTGGCCCTCCCTTCTCTCCAGCTGGGGCAGGGGGACACAGCTCATTGCCCAGCGGTGTCCTGCTGTCCCCCTGGGGAGCCTCTGCAGCTCCTGGTTCCCTGACTCCAGGGAGCTGCAAGCCCCCAGTAGACAACCATACAGTAGAAAATATTCTCGATTCTCAGAGAAATTGTCTTTATTTCCCATCTGAACCAGTCTTGCTTCAATGGCTTTTCATTCTCATCCTTCTTTCAGACAGCTCTGGGAAAAGCCCCACTGTACTGGTTTGGTGAGAAACTCCTCCTAAAGCTGTCCCTTCTCCGTACTGAACAAGCCCAGAACACTCAGCCTCTCAGCAGAACTTGCTTCAGTTTATCAGTGTACTGATGTATTTCCAGCATTATGTTCCCCCCTGCAATTAAGAATCTTCAAGCATTACCATGCAGAAAGTACAAGAATTGCAGTAACTATACTACTTACTAACCATGCACCCAAATATGGGCTGGTACAGAATAGTAATCAGATTGTATCTGTTACTGGCAGCCAATAACATCTGGAATTCTGATTGAAAGATGTGAGTTTAATGCAGCTCAAACTCTGCAAATGTGCACCAAATTTGTCAATAAGCCAATTAATTAAAAAAACAATAGGGATTTTTGATTTGTTTGTTTGTTTGTTTGGGAAGTGTGTTTTATTTTTACTAGAGATGAAAATCTTTCCAAGATATCAGGCAGAAACACTGTTGCAGAAAGAGAAGTATTTTAGACAATAATATGAAGGTCAACACATCTGGCTGCATAGTCTGCACTTTTTTTTCAGATTTTTTTTCCATATAGAATGTGACAAATACAGTGGTTTGATGCAGTAAGGTTTGGGGGGTTCAGCAAAATGAGCCCGCTTATGGAAATCAGTTGTGGAAATAAATTTTCCACATTTTTATTAGAGGGTTTATTTGTTCTAATAGAAATAAAAAAATACAAGATGAGGGTGGAAAAACGGCATCTTCTGCTGACAGCATAGCTGTTACTTGATATATTATTATTTCATGGCCAGTTTACTAGACTAGTTTCTTCCAGTTTGCAGTACGAAAGTGAGAACAAATGAAGTAGGAAAACCTGCAAATCCTAAATTAAAATTTTTATTTTATTATAAGGGAATACAGAAATTCATATCCCATTTTTTTCAGAATTTTTA
>VWZG01006166.1:0-13952 GCA_013396735.1 Grallaria varia | reverse complement strand
CTTTGATGGTAATGAATAAATTATGCTTTAGGAGCTTCCACTCTCTCTTTAGATTATGGATGTAAATTAATCAACTATTTGTGAAACAACACTTTTCACTATGCTTGTCTTTTCTACCTAACTAATCAATATTGTTTCCAGTTAAACTTATCCAGTGTTTTTTCTGTTGTGTCCAAGCCACATAAAAGTTTCTGGGGAATTAGGCCAAATACAAAACTCAGCATTCATAATTAATTGTATCTAAATGCATTGCTTAATATTAGGAATGTATCTGCCTTAGCATGATCTTTTCTCTTTTTCCTTTTTTTTTTCTTTTTTTTTTCCTTTTTCNCTACAGAAGAAAATTTAGATTTACCAGGCTTAGATTCCTTTTTCTTTTTTTTCTTTTTCTTTTCCTTTTTCTTTCTCTTTTTCTTTCTCTTTTTCTTTTAAAGTAGATATGTTTGCTGTATTGTTTACAACAACTATACGAGATTATTCTCCTCTTCATTAGAGGAGCTGTTTTCATATCTCCTGCAAAGCACTCTATTTCTATATTTTGTTACTCTCAGTTTCTCTTTGAGTCCAAAATAAAGCATGAGAGTTATAAGGAAAATAACTGGGTTTGCAACAGACTCTATTTATTGTCTTCTAGGGACAAGCATAAGTTTATGGAACCCTGCACTACATGTGCAGTGCCAGTCTTCCATCACAGGTTTTCAGTACCATCTAATATACCCTTCCAGTCAGTGAATCTTGTTTGATTTGGGTTTGTCCTTAAAATTGGATTTGATTTCTTTTTTTTTTTTTTTTNNNTTTTTTTTTTTTTTTTTTTTTTTCCGTTTTAAACATATTACCATAGTTATAGGTTTTGTATGTTCACAGATTCTCTCTGACTTACCCTTTATTCTTTTCTAAATGAAAGACAATGAGAATCTTTCTGCTTCCATCATGCACAAGTCTTTTTTTTTCAAATTTTGTCTTTCTTTCTCCTTAGGAACTTAGAGGAAAGATCAACAAACTCAAAAAACACTGCAAATTGTACACGCTATTGTTGCTTGCTTTAAAAACTATCTAAAATTGAATCTTACATAACATAATTGACAGATATCATCCAAGTCATCTCCTCCTCTGTTTTAGCACATCTAGTAGAAAAATGCTGTGGAAAAAATATGTAACAATGCTGTTCAGAGGATTTTAGATGGATTGAACATTATCGATAAAACCATTTAGGGGTAGAGAAGCTACCAAGACTGAAATAAAGACTAAGAATCCTGTTTCTGCAAAATTAAGATAAAGAGCAGGAGATATACAGATTAATACTACTGTGCATATGCTAACTATAATGGGGTATTTTGCCAATTAAAAAGATTCATTATCAGTGCTGCAGATGTCACTTTTGATGATGATTCACAAGACCAAAATAATTTAACACACTCAAGTCTATGTCTTGTTCAACTCTGCAGGAGTTTTGTTACATGGTTTGTAACGTGGGTTTGTTAGAATAAGAAAATCCAAGATGTCAGAGCAGGGAGACTGGGAATTTTTTTGTACAAATACGTAATTTACTTACTTAATGAGCATGAAATACTGAAATGTTTAATCAAACTACTTTCCACAATTCCAGATGAAATTAAACAAGGCTAACTGAAAAGTTTCCAATTAATATTATGATAAATAGAATTAAATTCTGCTTAGTGTAGAAAAGAAGAATGGATTTCCAGTATTTACCTATTGAAAACCATTGCTCTTTCTGTTACGACATCAAACTGAGGAATAAAGAGTTTATCCTTTAAAACACCATGTAGGCGGTCAATGAAACTAAATCATGACATGTTTTGAACCCAGTAAAGAGTTCAGCAGATAGCAAAAGATTGCTGTGAAACAATTTTCACTGGATTTATGATAGTCCAGGAAACAGCAGAAAACAGAAAATGAAATCATAACAAATTATATGTTATCACTGATTTCTACAAAACTTTGAAAGTGCTGGTTGAATGGGTTAAAGGGTTTAGGGAAACTTTAAAACTAGCATGAATAATGGAGTCCCTGGCAGTGCTAAATGGATAACTAATGCACAGCTGTTGGGGTTCTGAGAGTCTATGATACTTCGTATGGCCCTACTCTAACTGGATTGATCACAAAGAGTTTAACCCAGCAAAGGCAAGGCTCCTGTAGGTATTTTAAAAACAACAAAAGAGTTACAAAAAGACTTTACTGATGAGCAAAATTAATTTTTGGTAGGTGAGGAATATTTCACTCTAGTGACATCACTCAATAAAAACAATTCTTTGGCAAAAAAGCTATATTTCTGGATCTCTGTATTTTGAAAGAGGACACTATTATGACATTTTACATACCCCTATAAAACTGATATTTCTGAACATGCACGATATTATTTGAAATATTCTGTTTCACTTAATGAATATGATGCTCTGGCACAAAAATCAAAACATGCATAGCTCTATTTAGAGTTTCTATGTACAAGATAGCACAGCTGGATTCAGGGTAAAAAGTCAAACCAATTTGAATATTCTTTGAGAGCAACAATTTTTAAAATTACAAATTATTTTTGAAAATTTTTGGACTATAGGGCATCTGATTTCTTGATAATGTATATTTTCCTGGATTAGATTTTCACATATAGAGACATATATCCAGACATTTAACTGTATAAAAGGATTTTACTCTGTGTACTGGCCCTATTTACACACATACATTGTTTGCCAAAGAGTCATGTATACCCTTAGAGAATATCAAAGGGAGATTGAATAAGGACCTATTTTTCACTCGTGGAAAAAACCAACCGCCACAAAACAGAAAAACAACAGAAAAAACAACCAAAAATCCTAATAAAAACAAAACAAAAAAAGTGGAAAATCTACATATTCTTTAAGAATAATAATTTGCTTCCTCGCCTTGCAGGCAAATAGTCACCTTGTTTAGTGATTTGTCCAAATATAGGACCACCCTTCAGACAGCTCTTTCTTTTACTTAATTACAAATAAGGATCTAAATATAATATTTTTTACTATCTTCTGATGAACAAAAGAAGAAAGGACACTCTCTTTACCTTATATCTTCACTTCTAAGTCAATTCTTTACAGGGAATAACTCTTTTTTGCCCCAAGACAAACATCCACTTATCAGAGACAATATCATGTTGTCAGCAAATCTTTTTTGTTTAATGGAAAATCACTACTAAATTTGGATTTTAGATTTATGAAATAGGTCTTATGTCAATGTGATGAGTTTCATGAGAACAAGACTGATACTTAAAATCCCCAAGGTGGATTCTTATTTCTTCCGGGAACTCTTGATTTCAGTAGGCTTTTTAGCAGACACTATAGTTGTATACTGCAAGGCAACAGCATATGTCAATTTTTTACTAAAATTTAAGCCAGCAGCAGGTGAACAGGAGCTAACTGCTTTAATCCTACATCTGTCATTAAAATGATGTTTTTCCTACAGCTGCCTGGGTGACCATTTTTCAACATCTCTACTCCAGAGGATATTTTGTCAGTGCTTAATACTTATGTTCAGCGAGATAACTCATTGTGTATACCTTGCAATATTTTTTGCTTTGTTACCTTCATGTTTAAGTTTTCCAGCTTATATTTTAGTATGTTGTAATATTTTCATCTCTTTAAAACTATATAAATATTTGATGTTGTGTTATAAAATCCTCGAAGTAACTATATAGCTATAACTGGGCTGCATACCTGGAGCTGGGTTAAGGCTAACAAAGAGAAACAAAAAAATAGTATCTAACATGCATAAAGGTCACAACATATAGTAAATTTGGATGTAACCTGGAGCTGTAGGCCAATGAGAAAAAGAACGTGTAAAAGTGTGTTAGCAAACCTAAAAATAACCCCAAGATGATCCTTGAGAGCTGAAGGAGAAACCAGTAACAGGAACGTCATATTCCTCCTGGTGAAGGCCTCCAGATGCTGACAGTGCATCATAACACTCCCTCCTGTGTGAAACTACAGATCTTAAGCACCGAGAAACAGGGCAATAGTGAGCAGAACACCAGGAAAAGGAGTAGAAACCAAGAGCTCTGTGTAGAACAATTTGAGTTGCATCATTATTCTTTCTTTTTTATGTAACAGTTAGATCTGGACTAATAATGATTAGACTCTCAAGATTTCAGTTATAGTAACAATAAATTATTGATTTTATTTACTTCCAAGATGTGCTTCCTTTTTGCCCATAAACAAGATTTTGAGCATAGCATCCTTCAGAACCTAATTCACTACATTCAATCTGTTCTAATTACTACTGCTGACCTAGTGGAAACAAGGTAAGTAGAGCACTGCTAATTAGTAGAGTGCTAACAAGAAAAATCTTAGGAGGAAGAATTTTTTAAAAAAAATCCTACAATTATCTCAGAAAACAGATATAGTTGTCTTTCTATTGAAGAGTGACACTTACAAAATCTACGTAAAGATTCCTTTCACAGCTTCTACTGTAAAGAATAAATCCTATTTGCTAATTTCTTGTGCCAAGAAAAGAGCAAGAAATATATTTGTATGGTGCAACCACAGTTCTATATAGATAGCCATAACAAGAATTTACTCTATGCACAATAAGGTATTTGACTCAAACACAGTGACATATTGCAGAGAAATTCAGACCTGGAATGGCAGCAGAGGCCTTGAGAAGTGGAGATGGAAGCTGCAGCCTTTGGATAACATTCCACAAATTGCTAAAAGCTTCATGCTCTGTAGTCTGCTGGTGTGTTATAATCATCTACTTTTATGAAGAAATGAAAAGCAATGCCATTCTTGAATTAATGTTAAGAAGCCTAAGTATCTCAGTATGATCACAGTGCAGAACAAAGGTCATAATAATTATCAGCATTAAATTAATAAACAATTAATTGGCAAATTAATTTAATAAAACACAAGATGAAAGAAGAAAAATCTGTGGAATCCCCCTGTAAATTGCAAGGGAAACTCACCATTGAATTTGCCTAGAGATCTAAGCTACAAAAATTTCTACAATGAAGAAGGTTTCCAGCTTTGAATAGGAAGGGAAAGACATGCTAATAATCCAGTGGCTAATTAAAATCTACCGCTCTGCAGTTATATGATACTTATTTTCTAAAGTATAGGGTATAAGAGAAGATCAGATATCAAATAGCTCAACAGAATAATGAAAATAAGGGTGTAAAAAGTAAAAATTAAATAAAAGTTCAACTAAAGCAAAGAAAAAAGACCAACAAAACCCCAGAAAGCACAAATAAAACAAAACGAAACAAAAAAAAAAAAAAAAACCAAACCACAAAGAAGCCAGAAAAAACCCCAAGCAAACTAAAAAAAAAAAAAAAACAACCAAAAAACCAACCAACCAACCAAACATCCAAAACTGAAAGAGAAGCAGGAATAAGAAAATTCCAATTGGCAATATTGAGCTTCATCTTTACTGCAACAGACATTAAAATATTCCCAAACAGCGCAACCTTTTGGACTTAAAAAAGTCTGTGCTTTACAAAAGAAAAAAAATATTCCAAGGCCAGGTATCTTAGTCAGATATCAATATTTCTTTGGTAAAAGTATATCTCAGGCATTATTTCTATTCATTTTAGCAGTCATTTAACTAATGTGTGAGAAAATGACCAGAAGAAATTGGAAAAAAACCCCAGTCCTGAGTCAGAAAAGTCTTTCATTTCTTGATCTACCTACATTGCAAGCACTCTGGAGGTTATACTAGGAGAGGTGTTCAGGGCATATTTTAGCTTGCTCTAAAAGTTTCAGGCTTGCAGGCTTGCACTCTCCTAGAATAAGTATCTGATCTTATGGGCAGCTTTCAGGAGTGAAGCAGCAAGCATACACTAGACTGAGAATATTAAGGCAATGGTGCCTCAAGGTAAAGCATTTTGTGCTCACTTTCAAAGGAGTAGTAACAGAGAGAAACACAAAGAGCTATTCTACAGCAGCTACAGCAGCAATTTTTTCTGTTGAGAAGTCTTAAGTTTTTCTGTCCTTCAGCTCTATATCCTTTAGAACATACAACAGTGCTTTCCAGTCCCACAGGGATATATTAAGGGCAAACTTATGAAAAGATGTTTTGAGCTTTTATTAGCACAGGCTGTATATATATCTTCGGTTTGTGCGCTCATGAAGTTTACAATGAGTATACTAAATATAACTTTGATAACTGATGCACAAATCAATAAGGAAAAATAACCCACCAAAACCAGAATAGCAGAAAAACATGTTGCTTTTAGCATAACAAAAGTGTAGTATTCTCATATATATTTTAAGTGTATACAAGATTGTTGTTTAAGTTGTAAATCCATGGCTATTTCTGCAAATACTATGTTTTCTCTTTATGTAATCTTTTGGGCTGTTACATACCACTATAGGTCATGGAGTTTTGATCTCTTTTTGTCCAAGACTGGGAATGTCCTGAGTTCCAGCAGCACTTTACTTTTTAGCATATCTGCTTAGATTATATGGGAAGGGCAACAGGTGGTGATTCCTTCATTTCATAAGGTATGGAAAGCTATGTGATTTCAGAACAGCACAGGGGTATCCAAATTCTTATTAACTCAAGGAGTGGAACAGCACAAGCATGAGAATTTTCCCCAGATGCCACTTGAAACAGATTTTTTCTTCACCCCTAGAAGCATGATACCAGGGCACTTTTTAAATCATTATCAAAGTACATTATCAAAACATTAACTTTTCCACAATCAATTTATGCTCACTATTCTTTCTCTTTGATAATGGCTCACTGATGAGATGATTGTACAAAGCAATCTCTATTTCCTTTTCTGTGAGTGTATTATTACATTTCACTTTAGAGTATTTTACATTTCCTGTAAATATATAGAGATGTGTAAATATAGAGAGATTTAAAAATGTGTCTGTTTCCCTTAAAAGGCAAATGTTTCTCCATCCTTTGTAGAAAATAATAATTGAATGTTTGCAATAAAAAACACTGTATTTTTAAAGTACTGTTTATATGCTTGGTATTTTAATCAAACTTTAAGATGCCATGTAAAAATATTATTGTTTGAACAGAAAAGAAGACCTTACCTTTCATACTTTGTCTCATATTATATATATACATATATACACACACGTATGTACATACATACACACACACACACACATATAATTTTCACCACCCAAACACTATAAAGTATTGTCAGATTGATGTTTGACAAAACTTTGGAAAATCTGATTTACTGCAAACTTAGAGCTCCAGTGAGGCTAAAGTTAAATAGCTAATGTGTTAGAAATAGGACATTTTAGGTTTTTCTTTAAAGACATACTCAGGTTTTATATAACTAAAGGAATAATTGAGTCAAATTCAAAGTTATGCTCCAGAAACTTATACCAACTACATTTTATTTGTGACATAGTAAAGCTCCATAGTGTTTATTTTTTCCTGTGTGGACACCATTTGCACTTTTTGTTTTGTGCATTTATGAAAATTGCAATCATAATACTGCTAGTATTAATAGTTTAAAGTCTATTTCATGACTAAACTGCATCTCCCTACTTCCTCCAGTGAACCACTCACTTCAGACACAGAAATTATGATTTCTGCAAAATGAAAGTAAATTAGCTAGTGCCTAAAGAGTACAATCTCATTCACAATACTCCTTGTCTCTACACTACTGTATCTACAGTCTTGTACTTCTCCCAGTTTCTGAATTGAATTGCGAACTGCTATGTAGGGAGAATTCCTGCAGCCATTAACTCATGCTCCCAACTCAGGCACTTGCCCCCTAATAAGGTAAAATTGTCTACAAGGAGTCACTGCTGAAGACATAGGTTTAAAATTGTTACTGCTAGATAGTTCTTATTTTTTAATATGAACTTTGTGGGAGTACTCTGTATAAGTAATCATAGGAAATGGCAATAATTTGTTTTTCTGAGGTGTTGATGATCTGACCTAGAATAAAGTGTATGGCTTAAGTCATTCATATAGTCAGAATTACAAGCTGATGTCATGGGTTTCAGAAGCAGATAATTCACATTTTAAAATAGCTTGACTCTGTTACAGACTAATTTTGACACAAATTGAAGTTGTCTTTATAAAATAAAATAAAAAAAAAAAAGGAAAAAATATCTGTATTAGTTTCAAATTTAAAGCTAACAAGTGCAGCATTCAGGCTTTGATTTTCTTCATCCCAAAGGAAGTTCATACATTAATTTGGCATCTGATGGCATGTCAATAACACTTTATAAATCATAGAATCATAGGATTACAGAATGTCTTAGGTTGGAAGGGGATTTTACAGATGATCTAGTTCCAACCCCCCTGCTGTGGGTGGGGATGTCTTCAACTAGACCAGGCTGCTCAGAGCCCCATCCAACCTGGCCATGAAAACCTCCAGAGATGGGGCATCTACAGCTTCTCCTGGTAACCTCTTCCAGTGCCTTACCACACTCACAGTAAAAGAACTTTTCCTAATATCAAATCTAAACATCACTCCCTTTCAGTTTAAAATGAACCCCCATTGTCTGGTCACTAAGCACTCTTGTAAATAGTCTTGCCACATCAAGTTCTCTTCAGGTATGAGAAGGCTGCAACTAGGTCAATCTGAAGTCTTTTCTAGGCTAAACAAATCCAACTTTCTCAGCTTTCCCTCCTAGGAGAGGTGCTCCATCCCTCTAATTACCTTCATGGGACTCCAATACATCAGTGTTCTGTGTTAGGGATCCCAGAGCTGAATGCAGTTATTTGAGGTGGGGTCTCACCAGAACAGAGGGGCAGAATCACCTCCCTCGACCTGCTGCCCACGCTACTTTTGATGCAGCCAAGGATACAATTGGCTTTCTGGGCTGTAAGCTCACATTGCCGGGTCATGTCCAGCCTCTCAACCACCAGTACCGCCAAGTCCTTCTCAGCAGGGTTGCTCTTGCTCTGTTCATCCTCCTGCCTGTATACTGAGCACTGTGGTACTTTCCTCCTAGTTTCTTACTAAAATGTTTTTATGCATTACTCTGAATGAATAATAGACTTACTGTCTACCTACGTATATAGAGTGGACATCATGTGATGAATTTTTGACTGGCCATTTTCTATTCTTTGACAGACCTGTTATTTTGACATAGCGTCAAGGTGCCACAGGTTATTGTAACTCAGCATTCAGCAGCTTACGAGTAACTTTCTGGAAGATGTATACAACAGTAGCATGCCAGTCTATTTAAAAAACTTAGAAACTGATTTTAAAATCCTTAGGAAACATTATGGTACTCAATATGATTTCAATAATTCTGACTTGACCAGTGATTAATAGGTGCGTTTGGATACTGCAGTTTACTCACTACTAACCATTATACTTGTTTGGATTTTGCAGTGCTATTTGAGGTCTGGTTTTGAGAAAGCGTTCTGTTAGATCTTGCAAATAATATGATCTTTGTCACAAAATGTGAAAATTATCTGCTCATTTTGGCCAAAAATAAATGAAAAAAGTCCCAGTTTATGTATACCTGCTTCAGATGTTTTCTGAGGAAGCACATGAAATTTGGATACTGCAGATAAGGACATGTTTTACAAATGTGCCTCCTAAACAAATAAAAATTATTATGTTCTTAAGAGAAATTCTGCAAGGAGCAACCATGTGAAATTTGGCCCAGTTATCAAAATGATACTGTCATTTGTTTTCTTCTGCAGAATTATGTTAGTGTTTACCTTTCTTTGCCAATTAAAAGCTTGGAGATGATATGATTTCCTACTGGAAACAGGGCATTTGACATTTACTCCTGATTTGGGTATAAGGTTCACACTTTATAATTCCTTCTAAATTAAATTACTTTCACTAAGCAGAAGCTATGTGTGTTTCCCTTGTTGCTAATTCTGTAACAACCTTTTTTTTTTTTTTTTTGCTGTTGTCCCTTTAGATAGCCCCATTATCTTTATACCAGATTGGTCAGGGTTAAAATATGTGAGCCTATATGCAAATGTCTGGTGAAAAAAAAAAAACGAACAAACCACAAAACATAAGAAAAGACTTAATTGGTAAATGAGAAAAGCAAGAGCATGAACAGAGAGGAAGACAACAATTTAGAAAAGCAAAAACTGAGAGACAAGTAAGAGTTCAGGAACTCAGGAGCTCAGAAGTCAGAGAAAGGGTTAACAATCGGCTAACACATGGCATAGAGCTATGTCATATTCATATGTCAGGTTTTAACATATATGCTCTATTCCAATCAGCTCTTGCAGTGCATTATAGATATAAGAATTTGTGGTTTTGCCTCTTGAATATTTCAGTTATCCTGGTTATATGAATAGCAAACAATTCAGAAGCACCATCATTTAGCTTTCAGATATAATGAAGTGGTAATAGACCTTCCTAGCTATGAGAACATTTGAGTTTCTATGTCTAATTACAATTTTTTGAACCATAGTCATGAAAAACTAATCATTGTGACAATAGTATTCTGAAAATTATACTGTAGAAGCACAAAATGCAGGCAATTTAATGTTTGCTATGGTTCATCAACTTCAGACTCCTCATGCATAACTTGGTCACATTTATTTGTGCACCACAGGGGCACAACTCCAAAAGGGAAAACCAGACCCAGAATGTGCTTCACAAAAAGATGTCGTTGCCTTGGCAACTAATACGGTACTAAATGTTCTGACAGGTAGCATATCTCACAACATTGAAACACATGGTTCTTGTTGCAGAAAATGTATGCAACCCAAAATCCAATACTAAAAGTGAGTGCAGTAGATGTTCCTTTATATTTCACCCCAAAATATTTGTCTTGCCCATATAAAGTTGTCTCCATTTCGCTGCCCCTCTGTCATTTGATAATTCAACTTTTCCCAATACATTCTTTTATCTAGTGTATCAGTCTTTTCTCTTCCTCCAGTTATTTCCTCCTGTCTCTTAATTTTCTGTTTCCAAGGTTCTGTCTGTTTCCCACATGCACCTCAGTTTGTTTCTTTTTTCATGTGAGCTGAGAGACTCCTTAGGAAAAATCTTTCCCTTTAAATTTCAGTTCCTTTCCATTGCCCTGCCAATAACCTTTAATTTAGCCTGAAGAAGAATTTTCAGTGCCAGCATATGATCTGGGTTCACAGGGGCCAGCTGGGACTGGTTTGTTGTTCCCAGAATCCTATCTTACAATGCTTACTGAACACTGAGCTCAGAAGTTGATCTCTGTCAGACACCCTGGATCACAGTGATTATTGGAAAACATATGACAAAGGAAATATGATAAAGAAAATTCTGTGAATGGAAAATGGAACAGTCTTACCAGTGATGAAACTCCTTAAAAAATATGGAGGAGGAGATATATATTCTGTATTTATAGTCAGGGAGTACAAGAAAAGGCCAAGAATAGAGCCACTAACTGGCTCTCCTTTTGATACTGTCTTTCAAGTCTCCACAGCCTGGTTTCATGCGGGATATAGTTCATAATCTTCTTAATAGCTGGTACAGTTCTGTGTTTTGGATTCAGTATGACAATAATATTGATAGCACACTGATATTTTGGTTGTGGCTGAGTAGTGCTTACCCAAAGTTAAGGACTTTTTATTTTCCCATGCACTACCAGTGAGGAAGTACACTAAAAGCTGGGAGGAGGCATAGCCGGGACTACTGACCTGAACTGGCCAAAAGGATATTCATATAATAATCAGAGAGTGAGGCAGTGGTTTAGGTTAGAAGGAACCATAAAAATCGTCTGACTGCAATGCCCCCGCCACAACCAGGGACATCTTCTGCTACTCCAGGTCGCTCAAAGCCCCATTCAGCCTGGCCTTAAACACTTTCTCAAATGGGTCATCCACAACTTTTCTGGGCATCATATGCCCAGTATATAAAACGGGGGGGAGTTACCTGGAAGAGGGCTCATCGGTGCTCAAGGATGGGCTGGGGGCTGCTCTGCAGGCAGTGAGCCTTGTGTGTCTTGTGCATCATTTATTTCTCTTGGACTTTACCTTTTCTTCCTTAATTCCCCTTCTGCCTCCCATTGGGGTGGGGTGGAATGAGTGAGTTGCTGTTTGGTACTTAGTTCCAGCTGGGGTTAAACCACAATGCCCTGATCTTCTCAGTTAAGAAGACCTAAGTGTGACAAAACACTTTATGTACTCCATGTGCCTTTGTACAAAGGATGTTGCATTTAAGACACCAGTTTTACATGATCAATACATCTATTAGCTACTAAAATACAGATTTTTCTGTTTTAAAATTATTTTTTGTTAATTAATTTGTCACCATCAGAATGTTTATAGCTTTTTTCTTTTATTTGTAGGATAGGTGTTCTTTTCTGGCTATAGGCTTTTTGTTTTTTCCCTCTCTTTGCACCTTTTATTTTCCACCTTATTTTTTATAGTATAAGTTTTAAAATGTTGCAGGTTTAATTTTTTTACACTCAACATTTTGAGTCATCATACTTTGATTTAAGGAAACATTTTAAGACAAAAATTTATTTTATATTTTGTTCAGTGTTTGAGATGTGTTGGTTTGGTGGTTTTTTGGGAGTTTTTTTTGGTTTTTTTTAAGCAGGCACATACAAGAGCATCCAGAAACTTCTTAAATTGATTTACTTTAACCTTTTGCTTTGATTTAGGATTATTGGTTTTTCAAACTACTTAATGGTAAATAGCTTTCTGACTCTAAGACAAGGGCAAGAGCCTTTATCTTTTATAATTTCTGTCTGAAGCTCAAACGTATATTACTTTAAGTACAGATAAGATTGCAAAGTCTTAAGTAAAGACAATGGAAACATTCAAGATAAGCAGTGAGTATCACATTGTAAGTTTTCCTTAAAGCTCAGTAAAATTCAGTTAATGTTTTCTATTTGCCCAGTAACATACTCAGTTTCTCTTTTATTAGCCAAAACTAGAAACTAAGGAGTTAATGTGCTGCAAAAGACATAGACTTTTTATTTTTCTAACTTCATCACTGTCCTAATATTTCAGCAATGCCACCAATGAATGAATGAATAAATGGAGTTTAAGACAATATGAAACATTTCTCCTTGAAAGACACATATTTTACAGCTTCCCACACAAGTGGAAACACTGGATAGCAGTTTGGAATGCAAAAAAAAAAAAAAAAAAAAGAGTTTCTCTCCTTTCTGTTTAATTATTGGAAAGAAAATTTCGACTTGGAAAATGTGCAACATTGTTATTTCACAGATTATACTTGACACAGTTTTCCCAAATCTCATATATACAAAATGGGCATAGTGCTACTGTTGTTCTCTCGTCAAGCTACTTTCATTTTCAAAAAAAAAAAAAATAAAAAAATACAAGCCTTCAAATAAAGAAGAATGAAAAGAAACTCAAAACCTGAAGATCTGGTATTATGAAACAAAAGATTTCCAACAGACTTACAACTTTCTGCCGTAACTTCCATGAAATATGTAAGTATTTACCAATACACTTTTAGTAACTGAGACTTGGGAGCCTGTCACGTTAAAATTCTTGATATTTTAAGTTTCAGACCTCTTCAGAAAATCTATGTTTTGTTGCATAAGGTGTAGAGAAGAATGAAGAAAATGAAGGTTGCAATGAGCAATGTTTTAGAGCCCAGGAGATCAGTAATCTTAAATAGATATTTTAATTTGATTTCTTAGTATAGGAATTTTTGTCAATTGGTATCTGTCTCTTTTTTCTTTTGGTGTCTGTCTTCATCTCCTGTTAGGAAAAAGAGACATGCCAGGAGTCTGAAAGTTGGAATTAAGAATTTTGCTTTTTCAAAACCATGTATAAGTATATCAAAGTTGTTTAGATGACTAAGGAATGTAGTATGTATCCAAGGGAATTTAAAAAAACAACTAGACAGCTAACATTCATCGAAATCTGCTCTTTGAAATGTTTGCATGATGATGACTAAGTACTGTAATGCCCTTTATAGAAGGCTATGAGTAAAATCATACTCAAAATCTAAATTTAAACGTGATACCATATATGTACAATGAAGTGAAATCATGCATATTTCACCAAATAGGTAAGGTTGGAAATGACCACAGTGGACCATCTGGTCC
>VWZG01006165.1:8769-28466 GCA_013396735.1 Grallaria varia | reverse complement strand
GGGGGATTGGTGGGGTGTCCTGGGCAGGGCTGGGGTGGCACTGGATGGTCCTTGGGGGTCCCTCCCAGCCCGGGACATCCCACGACCCCTCCTGCGCATCCCCGCTCCGGGATGCCCGCCGTGCCCAGCGCCGCGTCCCCCGCCGCGCTCTCAGCCCATTCCCGGCTGGGAGTTCCTCGGAGCTGCCCTCGGAGCGCTGTGCCCGCTGCGGCATCGCCCCTTCTCCGGCTCCTCGGGGGGTTTTTTGCGGGGCGCCGACCCGGGGGAGGGTCCCGGGGTTTGGCTGGGTGGGAGTGGGGGGGAACTCGGGGGGCGCGGCTGAGCCGGGGCGGCACCGCCACCCAGCGGCAGCGCCGCGCAACTGCACCCGCAACAGCCGGAGCAGCAACAGCCGGAGCAGCAACAGCCGGAGCAGCAACAGCTGGAGCAGCAACAGCCGAGCCCCAGCGACGCCGAGGGGGCACCCCGGCAATGGGAGAGCGGCTCCCGGGATTTTTCCCCCCCACCCCATCCTCCCCCCTCGCAGGGCGCGTTTCATTAAGCCATTCAGGTTGCGCAACGCCGGTGCCGCTTTAATTGCAGCCGCTCCACGCGAGGCGGGCGCGAGTTTTTCGGGGCAGTAAAACATGACGGGGCACGAAAGGTGGTTCAACCCTTTGTGCTTAATGGGTTGTTTGGGCGGGAGGCGAGAGGCCGAGGGAGCTCGGGACTGCGGGGAGAGGTGTGAATTATTGCACCATAACTCTCGCCCTGGAGGGGTTCGGGGCAATTAATAACTGTTTTCATGTTCTTAAATGCATTTTCTCACACCGTAAAAGAGCAGAAATGGAAAGTACTTGCTAATGGGAGGAATACTGGGAGGACTGGGCACCAACCGGAGCGACTTCCTTGGTTTCGTGCTATTTTGATTTGCTTTTAGATGATTTGGGAGATCCTGTTTGGCTTTTAAACTGCGTGGACCTGAATCCCTGTTATTTCCCTTTGTCGAAGTAGCTCTCCCTGCAAATCTTTTCAAGGATGTTCTGACTTGGGAAGCAATTCCCATTTATTTGCAGCATATTTTCACCAAATGAGCTTCAGCCACATGAAACCACACATTCATTTCCCCAGGCCAAGCTCCCAACTCCTGAGCTGTGCTCCTTTGTATTTGGAAAAGCAGGAAGGAGTTTGTTGCTTTTTTTTGTGCAGCCCCATCCTGTGTCCAACTGAAACCCATTCCAGTTTAATTTTGGGTAACCTGAAAGCTGAAGCAAAGCAGATATCCCAGAAATAAAACACTGCTTGAGGCCCCCAGTCCAGATCCTACTGATGCTGCTGGAAATGCAAAGCTTTACTGGGAGCCGAGTGTGCCTCTTGATACTGAAATCATGCCATAAAAAAGGCTATTCCAGGGGTACTTTTGTTCCACTTGTTATTAAAAAGCTGTGAGGGTGATGCCTGGGCTTAGTCAGCACAACCTGCTTTCATGTCTGTATATAACTTAATGCACTATATTAACATCCCTGAATAGATTGCAACTCGTTAACCGGCCTGATGTCAAAAAGTGAATCTTTCAGAGCAAACACAGGGATTGGGAATACAGGTACCGAGATGGAAAATTGATTGGTAGTTTGAACCTTCACTTAAGAAAGACTTAATGGGACGAGGAGATTAATAAAGAGGGTCTCTTAGGCTGTCTGACACTGCTGCAAGTACCCCAGAGGTCAATAATAACAGCAAATGGATGAGGCGGGTCAGGCAACTCAGTTAAAGGCTCTTTCTGGGTGTTCCTGGACACACACTTGGTCCATTACCTGGTTTTCAGTCAGGGCACAGCTTTGTGTGTTGCTGTCCCGTGCCCTGGGGGGCATCGGGCAGAGCATTCCCTGCGGGTCCGGGAGGGGCTCCTGCCCCTCTGCCCAGCCCTGGCAGGCACAGCTGCAGTGCCGGGTCCAGCTGTGGCTCCTCAGCACTGCAGGGACACGGAGCTCCTGCAGCGGGGCCAGCGGAAGGGGACAGAGATGCCCAAGGGGCTGGAGCATCTCTGGGAGCAGCAAAGGCTGAGGGAGCTGGGGCTGTGCAGCCTCCAGAGCAGACACTGAGAGGGCACCTGCCCATGGGTGGCAGTGCCTGCAGGGAGGGGGCAGAGCAGGGACCAGGCTCTGCTCGGGGGGCCCAGCCATGGCACAAGAGGGACCAGGGGCAGGAACTGATGCCCAGCAAGTGCCACCTGCACAGGAGGGAGAACTTCTGGGCTGGGCAGTGACCCAGCACTGAGCAGAGACCAGAGAGGGGCTGGAGTCTCCTCCCTGGGGATATTCCAGAGCCCTCTGGACACAATCCATGTGCTCTGGGATGGCCCTGCTGGAGCAGGAGGTGGCACCAGATGCCCCACCGTGGTCCTTTCTAACCTCACCCACCCTGGGATGCCAATTCTGGTAGCACTAAAAGAAAGAAACCATATTTCAATTCATTCTTCTCAGTGTTTAGTAAATCTGTGGCGAGGTCTTGCTTTCTCTTCTGCTGGATCTTCTTCCTGTTATTCATGTTCTTACTGACTTGGAGCTGGTTTATGGACCAGGATCCCCAGCCCTGGAGGTGCCCAAGGCAGGACTGGCCGTGGCACTGAGTGCTCTGGGCTGGGGGACAAGGTGGGCATCGGGCACAGGGTGGGCTCCGGGGGCTGGCAGGGCTTTTCCAGCCGTAATAATTCTGAGGTTCTGTGCTGTGGTTGAGAAGAGCCTTTGGCAGAGGGGCGAGAGAGACTCTGTCCCCTGTAGCAGAGCACATCAGGGCTCCCTGGGCAGGAGCAATAGACAAGGGAATTTCCATCCCTTCACTGGCATTCTCTCAGGATTCAAGTACGTGGATGCAGTACTGAAATCAGTGGGATTTCATGCTGAAGTAAGGGAGTAATGATTTAATTAACCCCATTTCAGAGCTGAAACTCGTGGTGACACACCATTACAAGGCTCACCCTTCAGAGGCTTTGTGGTATTTATCCTAGTGCCACCCCTGGAGACTGAATTCCCTCATTTCTCTCCCTGTGATCTTTAATAAACACTGACCATACATGAACAATCAGGTGATGCTGCAACTGGGAACATGACAGGTTTTGTGCTCTGTCTTTTTGTTCCTACTGGAGTCCATTCAATGCAATTGGACATTGCTTTTAAACCAGTGTAAGTCACCTGGTTTTATTTTTAGGGAAGTCTGCCTGAAAAAAAATAATAAATTAAATATTAATAATACCAGTATTTGAATATGTTACTCAGCAGAAAAATCCTGACAAGGCTCAAGTTCAATCTGCAAATTCACTGGTTATTTTTTCAAAGCTTGGAGTTTGGTATAAATCTTCCCCTTGCAAACAGATGAAACAAACAAAATGTAAAACTCATCTCCATAAAGAACAACAAAATAATTTTTTCCAGATGGGCTCTCTGATGGAAGATCAAAGTCCTCATCTCAGACTTGGGAAGTTTCCCTTCCATGCTGATATCAGTTTTATCTGAACATAGTTCATCCAGCATTTGCTTTTTTCAATAAAGGCAATTATCTAGATGAAGCTGCAGCTCTTAAAGCTGAAGAAAATAGAAAAGAATTTACTAAAAAATCTGGGAAGGTAAAGGGTGGGAGGGGGGGAGGAATCTCTTTGATTCTTCCAATTTATACAAAAATGAGACATTTCTATACACCAAAACACAGCAGCTTCATCTGCAAAGGGGAAATCAGCAAAGAGCTGCTCCTGCACTGATGGAGCTGGTTTGGGCCAACTGCCTGTTGTGCCTCTCTGAGTCCAACCATCGGCCTCGCCAGTCGTGGGGCTGCCAAACAAGGGGTTGGCGGCTGCTCCTCTGGTGGCTGCATCCCACCGGGACCTGCAGGGATGGAGTGAGAGGGAATGGCTTCCCACTGCCACAGGGCAGGGATGGGTGGGATGCTGGGAAGCAATTCCTGGCTGGCCCTGGCACAGGGTGGGCAGAGAAGCTGTGGCTGCCCCTGGATCCCTGGCAGTGTCCCAGGCCAGGTTGGACGGGGCTTGGAGCAACCTGGGCTGGTGGAAGGTGTCCCTGCCCATGGCAGGGGGGGGCACTGGGTGGGCTTTGAGGTCCTTCCAACTCAAACCATTCCAGGATTCCATGATTTTCAGCTCAGCAGTGCCAGAGATTTGGTGTAAGGTTTTGTGGTTTTGTAACCTGTGTTTCTGTGGCTGTACCCATCATTCTAAATTTATTTCTGTATTTCAAGATGTGCAAGGCAGATGTACAAAATACCTGTTCATTTCATAAAGCCTGGGATTTTCAAAGGAGTGAGGGATTGAAATCCCCCAGTCCTATTCACCCACTTAACCTGCCTTCTGCAGGGCACTGGTGTCACTCTCCACCTGTCTCTCACACACACAGACATATTCTCATCTAGTTTTTCACCCTCTATTTACACCCTTGCAGAGAAACACTCACAGTTCAGTGTATTTGTCTCCTTGGTGCCCTGCATGACACTTTTTTGGCTAAAGGGGCTGTGAACACACTCCCCCAAATCCTAACACATCTCAGCAAGGAATAGCTTTCCCCTTGGAAATCTTAATCCGTTTTTCCTTGATTTATTGCCTTTCCCACCATTAACGTGAAATACAAAAAAAAAAAGCTTCACAAGAGCAAAAATAAATAAATAAATAAATAAAAAATCAAAATTATCCAAACTCTCAGGTGCACAAATAATAACAAATAATATTTCAGAAGGCACTTCACTTACAGGTGTCCTGATAAAGGGGGGTTGTGGAACTGGGATGTGACTCTCGGGGTGTCCAAGCTCTGTTTCCACCCCGTGCTTCGCTTCGGGGGTCTGGTTGCAAAGTTTTGCCATTCAAAACAGCCTATAGGTCTCTTTTTGGTTGCAGACACCAGGCAGGTGCAGCCGTCGCCGCCGTGGTCCTATGACCAGTCCTACCAGTACCTGGGCTCCATCGCCACGCCCTCGGTGCACCCGGCCACGCCGATCTCGCCCGGCAGGGCCGGCGGGATGTCCTCCCTCACCGCCGAGCTCTCCAGCCGCCTCTCCAGTGAGTACCCACAGCCTGGTGCCCCCCAAACCAACGGCACGCTTCCCATCCCCCTGCAGGGTGAATGGGGTGCAGGCGGGTGGCACCGTGCCCAGGTGCCACCACAGCCCTTCTTGCCGTGGTGCTGAAAGCCCATCGAGGGCTCCCTGCGGCAAATCCGCCCCAGGGTTTGGAGGGGGGTTATGGAAAGAGTAAAGAAAGGCAGAATTTTAGGAAATGAAGCACATTTGAGGAAATGAAGCACCTTTTAATAAATGAATCGCAGAATCCTTGGGACTGGAAAAGCCCTGCCAGCCCAGGGAGCCCACCCTGTGCCCGATGCCCACCCTGTGCCCGATGCCCACCTTGTCACTGAGTGCCACGGCCAGTCCTGCCTTGGCCACCTCCAGGGCTGGGCACTCCAAACCTCCCTGGGCAGCCCCTGCCAAGGCCTCCCCACCCTTTCCAGGCACAAATTCCTCCCCATGTCCAGCATGAATTGCTGACTGGTTTGGGTTGGAAGGGACCTCAAAGTTCACCTCGTTCCAATGCCCTGCCCGGAGCAGGGACACTTTCCACCAGACCAGGTTGCTCCTGGGGCTTGTGCTCCAACATACCATTGTCAAAAACGTCTTAAAACAGGAGAAAGCAGCACTTTGAAGATGCATGGAGCTATCAAAGCAGTTTGGATTGCTGAAGAGCTCTCCTTTCTGCCAAGAAATGAATGGCACAGATATTCTGGTTGTTCCCTTCCCTCGCTCTCAATTCTGACCAGGAAACAGCAGGTGATGGGTGGACACTTGGACTGCAGCTTTGCCATTTGAAGTGTCACCTGGGTTGTGGTGTTACATCTCCATCACACTGTACTGCAGGGCTTTACAAGCCAGCAGGGAAATACTGCTTGGAAGTGAAAGCCACCCTCTGGTGCCACCACCAGCTGCCCATGCGCTGCTTCAGAGCCACACACATTGACCCAATCTCTGCATGTGCAACAGCAGGAATTTTCTTAGAAGGGATGAGAAGCATATAATTGTAATTTGCATAGAGCTTTTGCAAAAATACCTCCTTTGGCCGCACATCTTGCTCTGATTTGACTACTCAGAGCTTCTTCTGAGATCAGAGAGAAGCACTTGAACGTGCTCCAGCCTGTTCTGTTGTCATACAGAGCCTGCTTTGAAAGACCCACAGGAACGGTCCACACCAAAAGTAAATTATTTGTTAGGTCTGGGTGTTAATTGCATTGCAGAAATAGCTGAAAATACAGAAAACCTTTCAGAGGGAAATTAAAAGAGAGTAGTTTCTTCTTTTCAATAAGTCTGCAAAAACTCTCGTTCTTTATTGAGACACTCTTCCTTTAAAATTAAAAGACCCCTTCTTAGTTCCTTTGCCGTGTCTCCCTCCCTTTGCCCCCCTTTCACACAATCACAGCCTGGAGGGGACGGCAGTGGGTCATCAGCTCCCACCTCATCCTTACAAACCCGGAGTGTTCCTCACAATGCTTCCAACACGTCGCTTCTCTATTAAACGTCACCCGGTATTCCTAGAGGAACCTGCCCTGAGCTTTTCCCCCCAGCCCCACTGCTGTCACACACACTTGTTCCCTGCCTAAGAAACTTCTCCTTGTCTGAACAAAGAGCAAATGGGAGGAGTTTGTCAGGCCCCCCCATCTAAAGACCCGGTGCCACCAAAAACAAAGCCGTGACATGGGATGTGCTTGAAACACCTTGACGTTGAGTGCCACTATTCTGCTTTTGGCCAAGGCAGAACAAACTCTCATCCAATAAGTGATGTGTCCAGGTAGGAAGCTTGATTTCTTTCCCAGGAATGAGGGGTGGAAGTACCATTTAATGTCTGGCAGTTCTTCAGATGTCACCCATAACCTTGGCTATTCCACAGCTCCTGCTGTTCCACACCACAGCGTGTCCTGCCATGTTAAATCTAAAGGTGCTGGCATGTAGGGGAAGGAAACGTGTTCCCATTAATCTTTCATTACAAAAATGGAAGGCAAACTCAAAAAGGAAGCATTCAGCAAGTGCCAGAGCTTTTCTAAGGAATTTACCGAAATTCATCAGTGGGTTAATGTGTCACTGACGAGCTTTCAGAGCTTGGAGTGGTGAGAGCCAAGGGCTTTGTTTGCTCTCTGCTCCTTCTCATGAGTATTTCCTTCAGCACATGGCTCCTCTTCTGCAGACTCCACGCCTCGTCTGACAGAACTTGTCTTCTGGGAAGATTTTTTTTTTGGTAATTATTATTGTTATTTTAATGGCACAGCGCTGCCAAGTCTGGGGACTGACACCTTCCATTAACCTGAGTCATGGTGGAGATGCTTCCTAAAGAGGCCATTTATCTGCTCTACTCGTTTAATCCATGCAGGCCAGGGAAAGAGATGATGGGGCTGGACATAATTCCATGGGTGTCAGACAAAGCGGAGCAGAATTTGACTGTCCTACGAAACGTTCCAGAATGAGAGGACACAGCCTCAGGCTGGGCCAGGGCAGGGGCAGGTGGGACATGGGGAGGAATTTGTGCCTGGAAAGGGTGGGGAGGCCTTGGCAGGGGCTGCCCAGGGAGGTTTGGAGTGCCCAGCCCTGGAGGTGCCTAAGGCAGGACTGGCCATGACACTCAGTGACAAGGTGGGCATCGGGCCCAGGGTGGGCTCCAGGGGCTGGGAGGACTTTTCCAACCTCAGGGATTCTGGGATTTCGCTCAGCAGGATGAGAAAGGCTTCTGGCACACAGGAAAGAAAAGAAGGTGAACTCCCAAACACATCATTCTGTTGTCCTTTTTTCCACACTCACCAGGGCCAAGATGTTCAAGAGTTAGTGACAATCATGAATAGACATCACATGAGGACACAGATATGAAGACCTTAATTAAACCCGATTGATCTTGGCTTTGGTAGTTTTGAGAGTTGTGGGGAGCTGTGGTTCTGAGCTGGGCTGAGCCCCTGGGTGTAAAGCCCACCTGTGCATGTCCAAAGGAACATCTCTGCCCCCCATTTGAGATAGCCAATAAACTGGTGGCCAGGGCAGGCTGTGCAAAAGCTGGACGGTGTCTATTTAGGTCCCATCAGTGTCCCCGGTGACTCAACTGATGTTGGGCGTGGAGCTTGAGATCTGTGTCACTGTTCCCCACCCACCCAAGGACAAGGGCACCCGAGGTGTAAATAATTGCACGTGCTGTGAGGTGTGTGAGAGGGAACACGTGCGCAGAACAGGCAGAGAGCCTGGCACTCCTCTGTAATTGCTGCTTCATGGACATTCATCCCAAACATCCAGCTCTACGAGCAGCACAGTGACTGCAGAGGGAGCAGGGGAGGGGAGGCTCTGGTTGACCACAGGCCACGGTTGGGATGGTGGTTATAGCCTCAAACCTGTGAATCTTTGTTCTGCCAGCTCAAAACTCTTCATGGAAAGGCTCATTATAATTAGATACTGGAGCGGGCTGTCCAGGGAGGTGGCGGAGTCACTGTCCTTGGGGGTGCTTAAGGATGTGGACTGGGTTGGGCTGGGTGACAAGGTGGGCTCCATGGCCCCAGGGGTCTTGTCCAACGTCAGTGACTCCGCGGCTGTGTAATGGTCGTGTCTCCCTTCCCTCCCACCCAGGTGCTTCAGACCTGACCGCATTCAGCGACCCCCGGGTGGGGATCGACCGCTCCTTCTCCGCTCTCCCGTCCATCTCCGACCCTCGGATGCACTACCCGGGCGCCTTCACCTACACGCCAACGCCCGTCAGCTCGGGCATCGGCATCGGGATGTCGGCCATGTCCACGGCCACCAGATACCACACGTACCTCCCCCCGCCCTACCCCGGCTCCTCTCAGGCGCAGGGCAGCCCCTTCCAGACCAGCTCGCCCTCCTACCACCTCTACTACGGCACCTCCGCCGGCTCCTACCAGTTCTCCATGATCTCGGGCGGGGAGCGCTCGCCGCCGCGCATCCACCCGCCCTGCACCAACGCCTCCACGGGCTCCACGCTCCTCAACCCCAACCTGCCCAACCAAAGCGAGGTGGTGGAGGCCGAGGGGAGCCACAGCAACTCCCCCACCAACATGGCAAGCACGGCGCGGCTGGAGGAGGCGGTGTGGCGGCCCTACTGACCGCCGGCAGCTGGGGCCGGGGGGTCCGAGGCAGGCGCTTGCCGCAGCCCGGTGCCCGCAGGTGTCCCACCAACACCTGTGCCACGGCCGTGCGTCACTTCCAGGAGCAAGCCCTCCAGAAGGCAGCGCTGCCAGGATGAGCTGGGAGCCCACCAGGCCCTGGAGGAGAGCCCAAAAGATATTCCTCCCGGGAGGGCTGAGCTGCTGGGAAGGAGGAGCCGGTGGCGCAGAGGTGGCCAGGGTGGGGATGAAGGTACCCGCTTTGTTTCCAGGCTCGTGGCTTCCTCGGCTTGAAGGTCTCCACGGCCCTAAAGAGAGTTTTCGGTTCGCTTCTATTTTTAAAGACTTAAAACCTCTTAAAAAAAAAAAAAGAAAAAAAAAAGAAAAGAAAAAAATTTAAAAAATCATAGTGAGTTTACTGCATCGTATGGACGTTTTAACTGTAAGGAAGTATAGGAAGATTCCCAGAGGGAAACTGTGAACGCTCCTGTTTTAGCAATGCTGTGAATGAGAGGTTTTATATGTTGGACTTCGTCCTTTCTTTTCTTTGTTTTGTTGGGGGTTTTTAAACCACATTGTATATTCCAAAGAACATGGAATTTTTTATTGCTGGGTGGTTTTTTTGTTGTTGTTGCTTTGGTTTCTTTGTTTTTGTTTTTGTTTGGGGTTTGTTTTGGTTTGTTTTGTTTTGGGGTTTTTTTTAGGATGCAGCTCATCCTGCTTTGCATCTAATTTCTCTTGGCACCTTATAAATTGCAAAACCAAAAGATTTTGCTCTTTTTTTGTTTGTTCTAATCATGCTTGCTTCTTTCTTGCTTTGTCAACTGAAAGAATCAACCCCTTTTTCAATGAGTTAATTTAACTTTTTATCTCTTGGACTTTTTTTTTCTTTTTTAAACACAACGGCTACAGCCTTGGGTCATTTTCAACTACTGTACTTCTTTGATGAGATCATTGATATTTATGCTTGATATTTAGACTTTTCTTATTTGTTGATACTATTATTATTTAAATATGCCTATATTAAAAAAAAGAAGATCAGCAATTGCCTTTTTTTGGTAGCAGCCAAAGTCCAATTTATCACATTGAAAAAGGCTGGATAACGATGGGTAAAGTGACCTCCTAATTACCTGGAAATATTGTTTACAATTATCTCACTCTCATTTTACTCAGCTTGCTGGGCTCAGATTCTCAAAGGCATTGAGGTGCCCAATTCCCACTGGAAGCCACCAAAACCCCTGGGAATTTCTGTGCCCTCCCTCGCAGTGGAGTCATCTCTCCCTATTGCCCCCATGCTTTTCCTTCGTCACCAGTGGTGACCCTCAAGACCAGGAATCAGGATGTACATATTCCATAAGGTAGATTCAATATTCCCTAGTTAATGACACACCCCTATGGCCCCCTTCTGCTCCGGAGCTTGCCTGGGCTTCCTCACGGTGACGGTGGTGGCCTCCTGGTCCTTCAGAAGTGATGCCAACATCCAAATTTGAGGGTGGGCAGGCCCTGGCACAGGGTGCCCACAGAAGCTGTGGCTGCCCCATCCCTGAAGTGTCCAAGGCCAAGTTGGATGGAGCTCTGAGCAACCTGGCCCAGTGGAATGTGTCCCTGCCCATGGCAGGGGGTTGGAATTGGATGGTCTCTAAGATCCCTTCCAACCCAAACCACCAAATTCTGTGATTCATTTAGCATGGGAAGGGTGAAGTCCTGGCTCTGGTGGGACCCGTGTGATATGTACAGAGCTCAGCAGAGCCAAGATTTCTGTGCAGTACAAAAGCCACATTTCCAGTCTGCTGGAAGACAGATCCCCACGAAATAACCAGGACAGGGTCGATCTGGAAAGGGCTACAAAGAGGGGAACGCTGTCCACCACCACCTTCCAGAGGCAGAGGGAGGGCGTGTAGGGCTGGTGGAGACAACACTCTGTCCTGTAGCAAATCTGCCAGCCTTGTCCCCCCAGCACCTTCAGGGTCGTCGTCGCTGCCCATCGTTCCAGCCCAGACTTAGCAGATGTCACTGTAAAGTTTATGGCACTATTTTATTTGAGGGTTTGCTCTGGGTGCAGTTGTTGTACAACTCCTGAATCGCAAACTGCTGATGTTGACACGTGTGCGTCCCAAATTTGCTGGTTGTTATTTAATGTACCTCTTGGAATGAGAGAAACCATTGCAGGTCAACGCAGAGAGTATTTGAAAGCAGGACTTCAGATCAGTGTTTGATGTTTAAAAAAAAAAAATAATTGTTAAAAGGATTCAAATTTAAAAGATCCTTGGCTGCAGGCAGCAAAACAGCTGGATTTATTTAAAACCATTTGTTTTTCAAGTTTTCTTTTTTTATATATATATGATTTTGCTTCTTTGTTTAAGACAGATGCAGTAGCACTTTGGTATTGAAAAGTTATTGATCAAAGAATTTACATTGTCAATAAGGTCATTTCTTGTGCAGAAAAGAGAGTGTTTCAAGAGATCTCAGCAAATGTCCAAACTGTTTCTGATAAAACACACACATGGCCTCGTGCTTCTCGTTTAGTGGAATACTCTTTACAATTTTTCAGAGTTTGCTCTGAACACAAAAAGGCAGAAAATGCAAAAATTATATCAGAATACTTCAATATATATTTTGGAAGTCTGGCAATACAGAAATAGAGAGACCCCAACTGTTGTGGCATTTGCATGGTTGGACTCTCATCTCTTCAGCAGCCTGAAAGCAAAGTCCTTCATCACTAAACAGTAGCTGTTTAGTGCAGAATCCACCTCTCCCATCCTCTGTGGCCACGCAATTCAAGTTGTAATTTATTGCAGCTCCAACTTCTGCCTTGTGACTGGACCACCCAAGTGCATAGAGGGGACACAGAAGGGAGGCAGAGGAGCTTGGAGGAGCCAGGGGACTCATCATGGAGGGAATGGCCAGGAGAGCTGCAGAGGAACTTTGGAAAAGGGCATGGAGTGACAGGACAAGGGATGATGGCCTTAAGCTGAAGGAGGGCAGGGTTAGGTGGGGTATTGGGAAGGAATTCCTTCCCTGGGAGGGTGGGCAGGCCCTGGCACAGGGTGCCCAGAGAAGCTGTGGCTGCCCCTGGATCCCTGGGAGTGTCCAAGGCCAGGTTGGACGGGGCTTGGAGCCACCTGGGCTGGTGGAAGGTGTCCCTGCCCATGGCAGGGGGTGGCACTGGATGGACTTTAATGTCCTTCCCAACCCAAACCATTCTGGGATTCTGTGAGTTCAGCCCAGTGGCACAAGTGAGGTTGTTGTGGTCACCCAAGTGAGGTTGTTGTGGTCACCCAACTGAGGTCGTTGTGATCACCCAAGGGAGGTTGTTGCGGTCACCCAACTGAGGTTGTTGTGGTCACCCAAGGGAGGTTGTTGTGGTCACCCACACTGAGGTTGGTGTGGTCACCACACTCTCGGACCTGTCGGTCACCACAACGTCCTTTCTGCTGAAGCCCTTTGCCCCTTTTAGCCACCAGGACTGAAAACTACCCATTTTTGAAACTAAAAGATCGAGGATTCCCAGGAACAGGGACTTGACATTACTGAGCCTGGAGATCAGACCCTACACTGGACATTTTTCATGCCTGTGCATCTACTTTCTCTGCTCTTGTCCTTAAAGCGAATTTTAGTTTTGCCCTTCCCGGTGTGAACAGGGGGAGGAAGTGCAGAACTGGTCTCCACACTTATCCTGTGTCTTACTGGGAATTCCTGCTGTCTCCCATGGGGTAATTTCCAGTAACTAATCCTTTGAGTCCAACCTCTCTGTGTATGTCAAGCACAGCACGAAGCATCACCCTCTTAAGAGAGGAAACGCCAAGTTCATTACCCCAGGCAATTAATCTGTCTAATCACTGTGGGTTTCAGTGTGTTCACTTATGAGAAACCACAGTTTACCCAAATTTACATTTTTGTAGCCCTCTTCTGTCCCACTGAGGACAGCAAAGATCTCCAAGGCTCTGGAAATGCTCTCACATTGTTCTTCGTCTGTCTTAAGGGCACTCAGCGGGCAGAGAAAGGACATTGGGATAGAACTGCCTCATTCACATCTCCAGATTAGAGTATTTAAGTATATATTTTTATATGTATGTAATATATACATTTATATAGTTTTCTCATCCCAGTAGCTGGGTGGGATTAAAAAAATAGAACTATTGTGCTTCTGCTGTGGCAGTCAGTGAGTGCCTTCCCCTCCCGAAGCCCAGCTCAAGGCAGTCCTTACTCTCAGCTTGGGTGGTCCTGTGACAAGACACGAGTCCCTGTCCAGAGGCAGCCAAATGTACCAAACAGCTCTCGGTGGCTCCGAGGCCAAATATTTCACTGTCCACCAACATTCCTGCTCCTTGAAGAGTCCCTGAGCTCTTCCAGGAGCGTTAGTCCAAGGATGGGCGGATGCAAAGTGCATCCTCACCTGGAAGGACTGGATTTGCAGGCTGATGCCAAATTCTCTGCTGGGAAGGGGAGCAACCCTTCCCTCCCAACCGCCTTTGCCAAAGTGTTCCCAATTCCCTGTGCTCTTGAAACATTCCCTGCTGCTCTCTGGGTGACCTTTTCCACCGGTGTGTTTGAAGCTTCAGGGAGAAGTGGATCGTTTTTCCTACCAGAGCAAAACACTCGCTTGTTTTCCTGCCTTGTAACCTTTTGGTATTTTATTTGTGTTAACCTTTGCTTGGTCAGTATCAACCACTCAGCGTTTTTCTCCTTGTCATAAAAGGGTTGCATCAACAGAGTTACTTGTATTTATGTCTGTAAATAGATTTCAAAAGCTCCACAGCAAAATATTTAGTGCTTGTAATTACGCTGCCCTTTTTTTTTTTTTTTCCAATTTTCCGCTTTTTTAATGAACTTACTTTTGCGTTTGCTTAAATACTATAGTGAGACTTATTTCTTTGCGAATTCACTATTTTTAGGCTTCAAGACGGACTACATTTTATTCACTTTTGTAAACAGTTATAGCATGGTCTCTCTCCAGCATCCTTCCCTTGTTTTGTGGTAGGGGAGAAACGAACGGGCCACCAACCCGTGGGCAACTGGTGGGGTTTTGGGTCGGGCAGTTCCATCTGCCCTGAAAACAGCAGCTGAGCTGTCAGGGCGAGGTGGGGAGGACATGGCAGGGGCCGAGCCCGGGCAGGATGGCACCGAAGAGGGGATTTGGTGAGCGCTCTCTGGCCGTGGTTACAGAACAGCTGCTGCACCATCCTGCGCCAGCCCCCATTTCCCTGGACACGGAACCTTTCCAGAAGGGGAAACGGGCAGGCTGTGCAATTTGGGCTTGGGTTTAGGGGGCTGATTTTTCTTCTTGGGGAGGGAGAGAGGGAGGGGACGGGAGGCTGCTGTTTTTTGGAACCAGATAGGAAAAGAGGACAGAGTAGATTTTTTTTCCCCCACTACAGGAGGTCTCTCAATAGCACGTCAGACTCTCGCTGTACACAGGGATGGCTGTGTCCAGCACCGCAGGAGAATTCATTACAACTACAGCCCGAGCAGCTGGACTGCTGCGTTAGTTCTAATGAAGACTTTCTTCCTTTTTCTTTCTTTCTTTCGCTCTTTCTTTCTTTGTTTCTTTCTTTCTTTGTACCACAGTTTCCTCTGTAAATTCAGTATCATAATTAGTGTGAATGACAAATAAAATGTTTGGCAAGTATGCACATGGGCCTGGTGCGTTCTTTCATCGGGGGGAAAACAACCCTCTCAGAGAAAAAGGAGCCGTCAGGAAAAGGGTCGTGACAGGGCGTCACTCGCAACATCAAAACTGTTGCCCTGCTTATTTGGTTTATTGGTTTCTTTGGGTTGTAAGAAAATGGCATTTTCCTGCTGGGGATTAACCTGGTGATAGCCCTGCAGTACAACATGGCCCCAGAATAGGAGTGGAATTCTGGACGGGGCTTGGATCAGCCTGGAAGAGTGGGAGGTGTCCCTGCCCGTGGCAGGGGGTGGCACTGGATGGACTTGGAGGTCCCTTCCAACCCAAACCATTCTGGGATTCTGTGATTCTATGAAATGAGACTTTGCAGGCACAGAAGTTCAGTAATTGCATTATATCCCTGACTTCTTGATTAAATTTCCGTATTTTAAGGTCATTGATGGCTCTTATTTTGCTTCATATTTTGCTTCTTGGCTTTGATCCTTTTTGGTACTGATGGTTGGAACCCTCCTTCAGGAGCACCAAAACAGGTAGTTTTGGAGTCATATTACTTACAAGATATATTGCTTGTTTTTCTCTTTAAATAAATAATGAAGCAGTAGTGTTATGAAACATTAATATGAGTGTACCATGCTTTCAAAAGGAGGAAAAAAAAGGAAGAAATATTGAAAGTTCATTTTGAATACATATATATTTATATATAAATTTTTTTTAAATTGCCTTTACACAACATCTTAAAGGAGCTTTCAGCAATATTCTTCTACAAAATAATCACAGAATCACCAAGTCATTTGCATTGGAAAGGACCTTAAGGATCATCTTGATCCAAACCCCCTGCACCTTCCACTGGACCAAGTTTTCATATATTACATATAAAATGTATATATATACAAGGATCAACTTTGATCTGCTTCTCTCAGGGAAGCGAAAAACAAGCTACAAAGCAAACCACTAAAGGTGTATTTTTCTTCTGACAACTCGTAGGGAAACCCTCCATCTCTCAAATGAAAATCCATAGTATCTTTTTAAAATCAGGCCCAAGGCACCAAGAGAAAAGTTACTGAATTCCAGGTGCCTCTTTAGAGGCAGAAACCTCGACAGCCTCCCCTCCTCTGATGTGGTTATTGCCTACCCCTGCTCGGTGTGGCCACCTGACATTTCTCTCCAGCACAATCCCATATTATCCCAAAATATTGCACTTATATTTTTGGAGGAACCACCCTGCGGATTCTTCTCCTTGCCGTCTGACACCCAAGGGCTCTTTCGTGGTGGTTGATGAAGCAGAGCACGTATTTATTTTCCTGCTCGCTTTAACCCGAGAGGAAAAGAAGGCACAAATAGCAACAGTCAAAACAAACCCAAAAATACGACACCCAAGGGCATCTCCACCGAAATATCTGCTGCTGGGTTTTGAAGGCTCTGTGGAGGACAGAGGGGCACAGCTCCCCCTGTGCAGAAGAAGGGAAGGTGGCAGGCTGCCATGGCCACTTAATCCATGCATCCCACTGCACATCCTTGTGGGAAAGGCTGGGTCTTCCTTCCTTGCCAGCAGCTGGGCTGAGCAGAGTCCCTCATGCCCCCAAACCCGCCAGTTTTCACGGTGGTTGTGCCATTCCAGGTCGGTGGCAGCAGTTTCCTGTGGGATGAAGGGAGGGACTAGGAGCATCTCCTTCTCCTGCCCCTCTGCCTCCCTCCCTGCCTGCCCGGGGGAGCTGGAGAAGGTGGGAGCAGGGAGCCCGTGGGCAGACAGGGCAGTCCCTGGGCACTCGAGGTGACCCCACCACGCTGGTTTGGGCAGCTGAGAAGGTCCTGCTCAGTCCTCCCCTTCTGGCTGCTGAGAGGGAGGAGAAGGAAAGGGCAGAGGAGGCGATGAAGAGGAAGGCTGGAGGCTGCTCTTTGTGAGAGGAGGGGCTGCCAGGGGTGAATGCAAAAACCTTGTTGACTTCTTGTGGCACCTCACACCCGAGCTTTTAATGACCTTTAATTACAAAGGCCATTGTCCTGGGTGTTCTCCCACGCGGCTTGGTTTGGCTTGTGCCACGAGGGAGCGCCGGGAGCTGGGCTGGGAGCAGGAGCAGCTCCTTACCCACCATCCCCTGCCACTCGGATGGCCTGGAAACACCACACACGTGTGTCACCTTTGCTGCACGGGTCCCTCTTGCCCGTGGAGAGACAGCAACCTTGGCTCAGCAGCGCAGTGTCCCGTGGCCTGGGGTGATCTCCCTGTTTTGGGGGGTTTGGGGGATACCGGTGGAAATTTTGGGGATAGCCGGTGACCGACTCAGCGCGCCTGGTCACGGCACAGACAACCAACTCCATCCTCTGCCCCGAGACAGAGCTGGCTCAGAGTCTGTCCCTGCTGCTACTGCCAGGCTGGAAGGCCTCGTGATGACACTGTGCTTTCCAGACATGACTGAAAGATGACTCAGCCCAGCGCTGCAAACGGGGGCCAAAAATGCCATTTTTCCGTGGCCCCGTGTCTTTTGCCAACACGGGGCTCCTTACTGAGCTCTGCAGTGACTTGGGAACATGCCGGCTGTTATTTCAGGCTCCCCTGGACCACCTTTTCTCCCTGGTTGTCTCCGCCGAGGGCTCACAGTAGCTGTGCCACGGGGATGCCCCGTGGAGCAGAACTTCTTCAGTGGAGCCAGGGAAAGAGGAATGCCCCAATTCCAGCTCATCTCAACTCCCGCCTGCCGGGGGAGGGAGGCACAGTGCAGATAAAAAGCATGTTTAACCCTGAGGAGAAGGCAAATAAAAGCTCCGAACCTGCAGGTCTCCATTGGAATGTCTAGCTACTGAATTAGGGAGCTTGTTTTCTGGTTTTAAGTTACAGGGACACCTAGAAGGCTCCCAGACCGGATTAGTCAGCACGAGTCACTGTCTGGGAATTGTTTGGGTTTTTCGAGAGGAGGATAAAACAATTTAGAAAGAAAATCTAATACACAGATTTAAAACATAGGCTGCTTTCGGAGCAGGGAGGGGGGCAGGTCTGCCCTGTGGCCTTTAGAAAACGCTGGTTCCTTAGGGAGGGCAGGCTGTCAAAAGAGAGACAACCTGTTCCCTGCTGATAGAGAATTTCCTGGAGCATGTGAAAAGTGCCTCTGGCTGTTTTACTTTCAGATGCCTCAAACACAGGAACATCTGTAGTTTTGCTGGGGAAGCTTAGATTGCACTCTGACTATTGCCTTACCCTTGGCACACCTCGTGAGCAGAGAAGGGAGCCTGTGTTGGGGCAGCCTGCAGGTCCAGCCCCTCCGGAGCTCTCTGGCATCTGAGAGAGACTCCCAACACTGCCAGGTTCATGCTCGGTGCCATCTCCCCTGTTTTCTCACACCAGAATCCCCCAGGAGCAAGACTTCCCAGTGCATAAAAGCATGGAATGGTTTGGGTTGGAAGGGACCCCAAAGATCACCCAGTGCCACCCCCTGCCATGGGCAGGGACACCTTCCACCAGCCCAGGTTGCTCCAAGCCCCGTCCAACCTGGCCTTGGACACTCCCAGGGATCCAGGGGCAGCCACAGCTTCTCTGCCCACCCTGTGCCAGGGCCTGCCCACCCTCACAGCCACCAATTCCTTCCCAATATCCCATCTAACCCTGCCCTCTTCCAGTTTGAAGCCATTCCCTGCGTCCTGTCCCTCCATCCCTTGGGAATAGTCTCTCTCCATCTTTCTTGTGGCTCCTTCAGGTCCTGGAAGGCCACAATGAGGTCACCCCAAATCTTCTCCAGGCTGGACAATCCCAGCTCTCCCAGCCTTTCCTCCCAGCAGAGCTGCTCCATCCTCTGCCCATCCTGGTGCCTGCTCTGGACTCTCCAGCAGCTCCATGTCCTTGCTGTGCTGGGCCCCCCAGAGTTCAGAACAGCTCTGGTTGCCCCTGCAGGGACACCACAGGGACAAGGTGCAGGTGTCCCAGCCCTGGCAGCTCGGCAGGTGTCTGTCTGAGGGCCACTGGATCTCGTGCCACAGAGCCCAGCCTGGTGTTCCAGTGTCCTCTAGTTTTTGTAGGACCTTCTTCCAAGGAGCCCGGTGGTCACTGTATCATCATATTGAACGAGCATCACAGGCATGGAAGTCCTTGAAATTGGGTGAAAATCAATTAATATTTACTCAAACAGCAAGATCCCTGCGTGAAGCCCCTGTGGCAAACTTCCCCCTTCCCCCCTGACACGTCTGTGCTCACGCGTCGCTCTGAAACAAGAAAATGTGGGTTATTTCCCTCAGGAATGTTTCCTGATTCACTTTTACCCTGTAAAACAGCAGCTGAATTCCCAGAAGGGGGAAGCAGGGCTCCCCTTTCTTTTCCTGCTCTATTCCCTCCCCTAACACACGTGTCTCGGACATTGCTCCAGCCTCCTGCAGACCAGGAGCACGGCGATGGCAGCCCAGCACGTGTGGCTTTGTGGGATGTGGGATCACAGCCCGTTCACTGCCAGCGTGTCCATGCCGTGGGCATTGCACTGTTGGGGCTGGGTGATGTCCTGTTGGGAAGCAGAAAGCCAAAACGTGGCCAACACCCGCCCGCGTGGCCCTGCAATAACGTTCGGTTGTAGCCTTTCGAAAATGATGAAACCAAAAGGACCTGGGCTGCCAGAAGCTGGAGCCTGCCAGCTAAGCCAGGAATCCTGGCCCTTCCAGGTTGCTCACCTTGTGGGAAGCAGCAGTGACGTGGTGGGGGTGAGACAGCTTTAGAACCACGGCTGAGCAGAAGCATTTCCAAGGAGCCCCATGGAGGAGAGGCCAAAATCAAGCTCTTCCTACTGTGGTGGGTCTGGCTGAGCCAGAATTTGTTTCCCCGTAGGAGCCCTCACAGTGCTGTGCTGTATTGCGAGGGAAACTCATGGACACCATGAACTGACCAATGTGATCAAGGTAATGCCATTTATTGTTGTGAAAACACCCCTTAAATAACCCAGATAGCTCACACACTGCACACACACTGCAAACCACCC
>VWZG01006164.1:272-15683 GCA_013396735.1 Grallaria varia | reverse complement strand
CAGGGTCAACCCACTACAATTGGGAAATCCGTATTCAAGTCATATGTCTACTTTCTTGCAGTGAAATGAAAAAAAAAAAGAAATTATTTTAGAAATTCAAACTCTTAGATTCCTAGATAATGCACTAAAGACCTCAGTATGTCCCTATTTTTCATCTGTTAAATCTCTAAGGTTTGAATTTAACAATATTGTTAAATTAGCCATTTAACATTAACAGGGGTTATTGTTTTTCATTATAAGACTTGCATTTTATTCCTGCTATTTACAACTGAAGACATCCTGAATACTTTTCTCCTCTATGGCTGTTTAAATTTTCTCCTTTATGTTTTAGCTATGATAAAACAAAGCACAACAACTTCTGAATATATTACTCTTACAATTTCATTGTGTTATTGTTTTTAGTTCTGTATCAAAATAGTTAGAATTACAATAAAAGTATTTGCTTGATGGATCTTATTACCTGTGTCTTGGAGCACACAATATATGTAAGTAATTCCTGTTCTATTCCTAACATACATTTAGATGTATAATAACATTTTACTATAAATAATTTTCTATATACTCAATAAAAGCCATTGAGCATGTGAAAGTCTGAGACTTCATAAACAGCTCTGATAAGCTCAATTAGAAAAGTTATTTGCAATCTTCCTAGCGTTTGCAAAAAAATGCCAGTAAGAACAACTCATCCATAAAGTAACACAGAATATTCATATCCACATTGCTACTGAGAACCATTTGTTTAAAATGTTTTATGTCGATATAGAAACTACAGTTTTAAAACATTTGCTGCTTCACAGCTTTCAATATCTTTCAATAGCAAAGTTGTGGTGTAGTAATGAATACCAGCTGACTGTCCAGAGCAAAAGTTACCAGCTGAATTTCATTATGCACGTATTTTTGTTATCAAATGGCATGACTGCTGTTGTCAGGTGAAGAACTGGGACAGTCTTTAATTACGGTGGTTCAACTTGTCCCTACTTCCCCACAGAGAAACTTGCAGAGACTATTGAAGATTGTTCGCTGTTAGGGACATCTGCATGCTCATATGAATTTTCAGGTGATTTCTGCATAGTTTCCTTTCTAGAGAGACATTTTGAAGCCATGAGAAAAAAGGCAGAACCTACTTTTTCTAATTCTTGCTGCACTTAGGATCTTCACAACACTTTATGTGAGAGGGATGCAACCTGAGATAATGCTTCCATTTCCAGCAGGGTCTACAAAAACAGTGTCAGAAAATTGTCTTTCTACCAACTCCAAAATGGGAGGTGAACTGTCTACAGTAATTATATTAGCCATCTCAAGATGTTTCTCTTAGTATGCAGTGTGCTAGAGTCTTCTGGAGGATACTGCAGAGTCCCTGTAAAAGAACACAGCAGCTGCCACAGCTGCCTGTGGAGACTGGTAACCACATTTTCAGGCTGTTAACACAAAGATACACTATATGACTGTCCTGTGCCCACACCAAGAGTTGCAGGGCAGTGATTGCCATTTTTCAGTCTTGCATGCACCCAGATGGCTGAACTGTTGTACTGTTCCTCCCTGACCATTTCCACTTTTGCCTCCAGCTTCTTCTGACAGGACCTCCCAAGCAAGCGGCTAGCTCTTCTTTGCAAAGCTGCCACACACTTGCTTCTCCCTGACAGGGATGGTGGAGTTCAGTTGCTACCAGAACTAAAAAAGAAACAGTTTAGTCTTTCTGTGGATATATGACAGGAGTTAATGCAAAGTGGCTTCTTTACTGTAAAGTGAAGTGGCACTAAAGCAATACTGGATAGAACACACACTGTTTTATTAAGACGATGTTCAGTTGCCTTGTGCCGATGATGCTTCTGAACAAATTCCTTCCCATCTTTTTTATATAAGATCAATTATTTATAAAAATAATCAGTTATTAGAAGCAGTACCTGGAAAGTCCCGGACATACAGTGGGAGAAAGAATACTTGTAGACAGAAGTTCTGTATTTCTTAAATAATTTGCAGGGGATTGTTTCATTTTTGTACTACCCTTGTGGACAAAGCTGGAGAATTTGGTCTCCAAAGATAATTCCAGCAATATAATATTGTCTATTAGACATTATATTCTGATGATTTACCGAAAAGGAAAGTAACTTAAAATTTTCAATAAATATAAAAAACATCACTAGGGAATATTTTAATAAACTCCTTCCTGTTCCCTATGTTGTAGTTAAAATCTAGGTATGGATACATGTAATAGTTTCGCTTGGCTCCCAGCCAAGCCCACACCACAACCCGTCGGCCTCCCCCCTCCAGAAAGGGAGAAAGAGAAAGGGAAAAAAAGAACCTGCACTAAAGGTAAATTGCAGCAAGGAATATATATCTCTCTCTTTCTCTCTTTCTCTATCTATCTATCTATCTATCTATCTATCTATCTATCTATCTATATGCCATTAAACACTATATTCATATGAGTAGGAACCCCAAGGAACACCAACCAATCCCAACAGGGAAAAAGGGTAGGGGAGAAAGGACTAAAAGGAGTAAAAACACAACAAATACACACAATCAGAACTCAGGGATTAGCTTAACAAAATAACTAATACAATAAAATCTCACCAAACGTCCCTTAAGAACAGCAGGTTCCTTCCCTTTTGGACATGGACTTGGACAGAGCTTTCAGATCAGGTCTCAGCCCACGTGGATAAGCGAGGCCTAAACACTGATTGCTGCTGTCTCTGAGCTGGTGAGAGGGAGAAAAGCTTGAACCCAAGAGAATCCCTCCCTCTCCCCCTATCTATATATGCACCTGATTATGTAAGGAAATTGGATGGAACACTTCCTTAGTTTTTGACCCTAGTTGTTAAAGAAGGCCTAAAGAACAACAAACCTCACCCAAGCCTAAAATTTAAACTACCACAGATTTAATTTTTGGAGGATAAACGCACATGATTAGAAACATCAGTCTATTACACGGCCTCTACACAGCTGTCAATTCCTTTGTTTCACGTATCATGTACAAAGAAATGTAGGATGTCTTTGCCCAGCTACAATGCCATGATCTATGGAGAAAAGGTGATTCTACATGCAATGGTTTGCATAATTGTCTGCTGTATGTCATCTCCAAATTTCTGATGGATTGCTGATTGTTGTATTTCCACATTTTGTGTTGCTATTTTGGTCTTTTTTTTTTTGTTTTTTTTTTTTTTTTTTTTTTTTTTAAATTTATTTTCACACTCATCTCAGTGAACAAAAGTGCTACTGTCTTTTTGCTGTGTCTTATAAGGTCTGGTCATCCTCCAGTACATGATCTTTAAAAAGTTTTCTGATTTATATCACTGTGATTTCTAAGAAATTTGAATTTATTTTGTTTATGTTACATTCTTTTCATTGCTATATTTTCTATACTGTTTAGTTTTCTTCCAGCTCTTTTAATAGAGTCCAACAGATGATGAAGGTTTTCAGAGTGGCTAAAGCTGTCCAGCTACACTGCCATATGTTCACTTCTCTAACTTTGTTTCTCTGTTCTTAATCCAGATGGCTGTAGAATGTATTCTAAGTTTTAGACTTTTTGCTGCATCATTATATGTTTTTCAGATGGCAAGCCAAAACAATTTGTTATCATGGATTTCAGAGATTTTTTTCCTCTTTTATACTGGGTTGCTACATTTCTTTGCTGTTCTCAATTTTATTATTTCCTTATTTTATTCTCATTTTATCTCTTCTGTAGATACAGAAGATAGAACCCAGCTTTTATGGCCTATTCTGTTTTCCAACCTACTGTCAGAGTAATAGAACTACTGAAATACTATGTGACATATTGGATACCCCCTCCATCTACATTGCTTTTATCTGTCGTTTCAGTGTTGTTTCTTGAATTGTGTATAGTCTCTCATGAAAGCAGTGCACATTGAAAGTCTATCTTGTGTTCTTTGTAGGGAATGGCATTGCTGTTCCAAGCTGGAATGTGATCTTGGTCACTATATTGTGATTTTTCTGGTGATTTGAGTTGTGAGGTCTCATTTTCAACTGACAGCTCTGGAAGCTGAATGATAGGCATTTTGGTCATCTTGATACTTTCCGCAGTGGTTTTTTCACGATGCTCTCTGGAGCTCATGATCAAACTTACCTGATGTGATGATTTCATTCCAAAGCACAAAGAATATTCCTTTTCAGTATATTCACACAGTCTTACTGCATTTTTAAAGGACTTTTTATCAAATGCAACAGATTGCCACTTTTCTGTTACTACAGTTCCCTGGATAAATCAAGCACTACCTTCTCAATTGTTAGTAATAGGTAGCAACTTCTTCTGCAGGTGCTATTCTGCGGCTTTGAATCAATGCAAAGCCTTAGAAAGAATAGCTAGTTCTCAAGGATATGATTTCATAAAAACCTCTGAAGCTGAAACACCTTCATCCACTGAAAGAAAACAAAGCTCTTAGGACTTTCATTCATGAAAAAATTGAGGTAATATGGTATCCTTGGAATAGCCAACATGACCAAGATTAGGATCTTTGTTTGATACTAATGTATTAGTACAACCACATTATAGACATAGTTTTTCAATTTTTCTTGCTAGCATTCTTCCATTTTAAGAATGTAACTTAACGTCTCCAGAAAAGTGTTCATTTTACAGCCAAATCACTACAGGACTAATGGTCGTGGGATCTGGATAATCAAATTCTGATCCACTACTTGGAGATCAGTATATTGCCTGAAGAACTCATTTTCTCTTTTATTTCCTAACAAAATACATATCAATCTAGTAGGTATATTTCTATTAAGAAATTGTGACCCTTCTAGTTTCTGCCATTGCTTAGTCACTACAGACAACTATTGAAAATAGTGCTGGGTGAAAATACTGAATTTTTTTCACATTCTTGTTAACATTTTTCTTTAGTAACTGCAGCAGGGCAGTCCCAGACTGTACGTGAGGAGGTCTGTTTAGAATTTGCAACTGCTATTTATGTGTCCAGTTCACTAACATAGTTCCTCATATTGCTGACCAAGTTCCATACTAACTATTCTTTCCCTTAATGATTATATCCTCACATAGTACTGGGATGTTTCAAAAGGGTCTGTTGCCTTGCAATAAAGTAGACCTGTATTTCAGCTCTCATAAAGCCTGTTTTTTGGTTAAAGGTTTTTTTCCCTATGAACCAGTCTTGACATAACCAGCATAAAGTTGGATTGTTCCAGTTCATTTCTGTACCTCAGCACTGCCAGTACTGCCTTACAGATGCCTTCCTCATCCTGCTGTGACTTAACTTGTTGATTTAACAACATAGTGGCAAATTTGCCTGTTGTATTCATGTGCTATATGCACAATGAGAGTCTTAAAATCTGCTAAAACCATACTCCAAGCAGTCTTCTTCACCTTACAAGGCTTTAGTCCTCAGTCAAATTCATATTACTGCTCTTCTTAGGGGAGCTCACTACCCTACAATATAACATATATGTACCTTAGCCTCCTCCACTGTCTACAAGCTTGGCATTATCTTCATGCTTTACACGCTTTTTTTTCCATGCTGAATACTTTGAATCATTCATGGTGTTCACATTTTTAATTCATCTTTCTCCCACTTTCTTCCCAAGTTTCTTGGTGTTCTGTTGTGAACTGCAGTTATGAACACTGTTATTTTGTTTCCAGTGTAGGATGAGTGACATTGCTCTCCTAGAAAAAATTCTGCAGGGATGAGTGTTTTTCTCAGCTATTTTTCCAGTAATCTTGAATCACGTATGTCAGAACTGCATCTTAAGTATCTGGTTTTGTGCGCTGACAGACAGAATATTGGGCTAGGAGGAACTGTATTCTAAGTCATTACAACCACATTCATATTCTTAAGCAGTGCCACAGAAAGAGACTTGGGGGTCCTGGTGGATGGCAAGTTGAATCTGAGTCAGCAGTGCCCTGGCAGCCAGGAGGGCCAACCCTGTCCTGGGGGGCATCAGGCAAAGCATCAGCAGCTGGTCGAGGGAGGGGATTGTCCCGCTCTGCTCTGCACTAGGGCAGCCTTGCCTTGAGTCCTGTGTACAGTTTTGGGTACCACAACATGAAAAAGACATTAGACTATTAGAAAGCATTCAAAGGACGACCATAAGGACTGGAGGGAAAGTCATAGGAGGAGTGGCTGGAGAAGAGGAAACTGAGGGGAGACCTCATTGCACTATTTCACAGAGGGAAGTGGAGGGGCAGTACACATCTCATGAAGAGTGACAGGACTCAAGGGAACAGCATGAAGCTGAGTCAGGAGAGGTTTAGGTCTGATATCAAGAAAAAGATTTACACGCAGAGCGTGGCTGGGCACTGAAACAGGCTCCCCAGAGAAGTGGTCACAGCAGCAAGCCTGTCTTGAGTTTCAAGGTGTTTGAAACAACACTCTCAGGCACATGGTTCTTGGGGTGTCCAGTACAGAGCCAGGAGCTGGACTCAATGATCTTGATGGGTTCCTTTCAACTCAGCATGTTCTATGATATTATGATAAAATGCATTTGACATCAAAATATCAAATAATTTTCTTTTTCTTTGAAAAACTGGCATTATGTACAGAAAATTCTTGAAAAATTACTAGCATTGAAAAAAAAAAGGTCAATTGAAGCGGTCAGACAGAAAGGTTATGTTAGCAAAAAAGGGCATGAGGTAATAATCTCAGGTTTAGCAGAATTTTCACCTATTAAGTGAATAGGTGCTGTCTCACCTTGAGTAGCATGTGGCAGTTCTGGGCCCCACAGCTTAATAAGGATGTGAAGGTACTAAAATGCATCTAGGGAAAATAAGCAAAACTGAAAAAAGTGCTGAATGGGATGTTCTGTGATGAACAGTTGAGGGGTAACCTCATTGTTCTCTACAGGTTCTTGAGGAGGGGATGTGGAGGGGGAAGAGCCGAGCTCATTCCCTTGGGGTGCACTGACAAGATGTGTAGAAATGGGTTAAAGCTGCATGAGTAGAGGTTAAGACTGATATTATGAAATACTTTACAGAGAGGGTGCTCAAACACCGAAACAGGCTTCCTAGAGAAGTGGTCAATTTCATACGCCTGTCTGTGTTCAAGAGGCATTTGGACAATGTCCTTAAAAGTATGCTTTAACTTGTCGGCTCTGAACAGGTCAGACAATTGGACTGGATGATTGTTTGTAGGTCCTTCTGGCTGAACTATTCTATTCTGTTTTATTATGCTGTCACTTATAAAAATGCTATTAATACAGCCTATAAGATTGACATCAAAGTATCATACAAAATAAACTTATTCAAGAAAAAACCTCTTTTCCTATCTTGCATAAAGACACTATAAGATTTTCTTCATAAATAGTCCCAGACATTCTTTGAAGTTTTTGATATAAAGCATTTTCCTGATTCTTTTGTTTTGGGCATATTTTTTGCAGTGGCCTGAAACAGGATGAGTCCTAGGGGAAAAAAACAATTTTAAATACTGTCCAGGCTTGAGCCACTACCAGTTTATTGAGAAATCAAAATAATGATAGACAATGGTTTCAGGACTTCATCCAGCATACCCATCACAGGAAGAACATAGACCTGTACGAGTGAGTCCAGACGAGAGACTTGAAGATGATTAACAGGACGGAGTACCTGTCCTATGAGGAAATACTGACAGAATTGGGATTATACAGCCTGGAGAACAGAAGGCTCCAGAGAGACCTTATTGTGGCCTTTCACTGCCTGAAGGGGGCTACAAGAAAACTGGAGAGGGACTTTTGACAAAGGCATATAGTGATAGGACAGGGCAGAATGTCCTCAAGCTGAATGATGGTATGTTTATATTAGATATTAGGAAGAAATTCTTTACTGTGAAAGTTGTGAGGCTCTAGAAAGGGTTGTCCAGAGAAATTGTGGATGCTATAACCCAGAAAATTTCAAGGCCAGATTAGAGAGGGCTCTGAACAACTGCATCTAGTGAAAGGTGTCCCTGCTCACGGCAGGGTGGTTAGAACTAGATGAACTGTAAGGTCCCTTCCAACTGAAACCATTCTATGATGCAATAATGCTCTTTCGAAGAAAATGAGGAATCCCAGCCTTGGTTTGCAGAAAAGCAGTAATGAAAAAAATGTCCTAAGTAGCTGTGGCTTTGTTCACAGCTTCTTACTCATTTCAGCAACACTTCACTCTGCTGTGTCTGAGACAGCAGATTTGCTGAGCCTGTCAGTGATCTGGGAGAAGAGAATTGCATGGCTTCCCTCAGAAATTGCAAAAGAAGAACAAAATAAGTCTTGATTTTTTGAACATCTCTTTTGAGGATATGACACTTTTCAGTTCTTCAGATAGGGAGAGCGATTCCCATTTCTCAGCTGTGGAATATGACTTTGACTTTTTCTAAATGACTCAATAAAAAGGTATAGGTAAGAAAATCAAGCTACAGCCAGTGAGATGGAAAAAGTAGAAGCCATTAGTAAGGCATAATCAAAGTCAATAGTGTAAAGGATCCAATACTGTCAGGCTTAGTAATAACATCATCGTGAGTGTCAGATAACAGCACCTTCCTTTGAATACTTTAAACCATTTTTACACATTTTATTGCAGCACAATCCAATATATGTTATCATCTGAGTTCTACAGATTGTGCACTCAGATACAGTGTGCTCTTGCCTGCAAGATAAATAGCAATTTGGTGACTACAAAGTTATTTCCTGGACTGGATGCCAGTGACAGTTGTTGATTCTGGGACCTTCCATCTAAAAGACAAATCTCTACTGGCACATTTAACTCCACTTGCCACAATGTCTGTCATGTCTTCTGTAACAGCCATTCCTGCACATACAAAAAGAGATGGGAAAGATAATTCTTTGGTTCCCTACCACATTCAGTTAATTTTGAAGGTAATAATCAGAAGACAGTCAATGTGCACGTCCTCGAAATTCACAGATTAATTTAAAAAATACAGCACTTTTTTTGTTTGTTGTGCTGTTAACTAGGGATAGACTTGAGTTCCTGGAATCGGCCTTCAGTGAAGGGATGAATCATGATGCTGCCCAGAGCTGGTAATGCGATATATTTCCTGTTGACCTGATACTTCCATTCTTCCTCTGGAATCAGTTTCCTGTGATACTTTTCTACAAGGAGAGTTGCAGAAAGGGAAGACTGCTCTAGAAGGCAGCTGTGAATATTTCTGAACCAATCACATCCACACAGAGTGTCAGACACTCTTTTATTAGCATGTTCTGTTATGGCACTCCCATGCAAACAGAGAAACATGGGTGTTACGTATCCCCTGGGGCTCATTTTTCTGCAAAGAACAAGAAAAAATGTATCTACCTTTCTATCTACATGCAGCTTTAATCTATCTTTTTTTAATAAGTACATTTCATCTATGTGTTCCAAATCTTTTGTGTTGACCAACCTGTGAAGCAGGACACTTAACTTTATGTGTACATAGGAAACAACCAGTCTTGCCCTGATTCAACCCTACTTGCTTTGATCTCAGGAGTTTCTTGTAAACCAAAACTCACAAATATATGTTTTAGACTGTGTTGTCCTCTACATCAGTGTAAGGTGACACAGGAAGGATGCAGACCCTGAGATTATGAAGTAACTCTTTTCTTCTTTTTTCCCAATTATGTCATATTTTGTACTGTTATTTGCAATAAATAAAAATATAAATGTTATCTGGACAAAATATTTTATTATTAAAACTTATTCTTATACTAAATGATTTATGTAATGCCTAACTTGAATGTACCTTTTAACTACAGTAATTTTCCATCAGTAGCTTAATAAACTTACTAGACAAACAACTATAAACACACTAGATACTTTTATTGTGAATATATTGTGTACTTGGGGTTTTTTTTGAGATAGAAGATAAACTGATGCTACTTTCATTTTATTTTTCTTCCCTTTGCCTTTCAGATATATTTCAGGTCTATAGTTACATCTGTGTCAGGGTAATGGAAAAAATAATTTCTGTTTGTTAAGCAGCAACCTTGATAACGTTCCTTGCAATTCTCATTTGTGTAAAAACAGCACTATAATGGTCTTGAAACTTGTCTTGGGTTCACTAATATTCAACATGACTGAGGGAGCTTGGAGCCGACCTTTAGCCAAAAAAATAGAAGAAACTCATACAGGCCCTGATGACCTTAGAACAAAGTCATGGACAAACAGAGCTGTTCCTGACTTCATTTAAATCTAGAACTCAAGATGATGAAACTTACATGAAGTTAAATAGACCAAATATTTTAATTAACGCCTTTGGGAACTGCAGAGGAACTTCACAGAGCTTTGCAACTAAAGACACGGAATATGAATAAGAGATGTCCAAGCTACCAACCTCAGAAAAAAATTGTGAATTGCTCATTCCCATCAAGGATATTCAGGTTAGAGAGATAGTTCAAGACTATTTACATAGTGCAAGAGAACCTGCAAGTATTTGCATATACAAACCTGATTTTCACAGTGGTATTTACAGATCCTGAAAGTAATCTTACTGCATAAAACTGATGTGATTGAGCATAGTATGGCCTGTGTGTGTGGAACAATTTGATGAATAAAGCCAACTAACATTTATAAAGTCATATATTAATTGCAAAGATATCTAGCATACCTACTATTCTATTTCAGACTGATGAGATTGTTACCATTTTATGGCTATAATGAAGGACTGTGTGGATAATCCAAACTCATAGAAAAATTATACTCTCCTGTCAGCAGTAGATTAGAGACTCCCTACATCTGCGATGTCGAGAAAAAGAAAGTAGTCATAGCACTAAAAAAACTGAAAAAATTTTCATAGTACTTCCAATATTCTGGTATAGAGAACATATAATACAGAGGCTTTGAAGAGTCCGAATAGCTCTTTGTTTATTTCCACTGTGTGAGACAGTGATGACAGCCAGTGCTCCATTTATGTGTGGGAAGAAGCCATGTGAGTTCATTAAGTAGCCTACTCAAGTGAAGCACATATCCGCTTTTCAAACTGCCTGACTAATGCCTTTTCACAGGTTCCCAATGAAGAGTGAATTGATGCTGAGGAATAGCACAGCAAAAGATATCCCTGCACTTCTAGATTTCAGTCATGTGCTTCAGACACAATCTATCCCACTGTCACACAAGTGAATTAGCTATGTATTAAAATATTTTGATTCCAGCTTTGTCTTTTTTTGTCTTTAACCAAGGGTGCTACTGAGTGACAGGAAATACCTGGAGTGTTCGGTGTCTAATTTTATTTTTTCCCCCCACAAAAGACACAAATTTAAGAAGGCATGTTTTTGATGTCAATGGATATTCTCACATATTTCACATTGTAATTCCCAGAGGTGTAGCTCCCCAGCCATTTAATTTCTATCTCTCATCCTTCGTGGAATTTTGAATTGTTCTCTTAAGAGCTATATTAAGAAGGAAAATAAAAAGTTTTCACCATGCATTTTGACCAGTGAAACTCAGAAAATTACTGTCAGAAAGTTACAATGAAATAGCAGTGCATTCTTCTTTAGTTAAAAACAAGGATCTGCTCAGGAGAAGAAAGGAAGAAAGAAAGGGGGAAAGGCCCTGCATGGTAAGTTAACCTCAATAAATATATGGGCTGAGGTGTAAAAAACCTGAGGTGTTTGTGAAGGGATGCATACTGCAACTTCTTTAACCTGACTCCATAACTTGAATACTTTTTAATATATTTATAATTTTAAAATATGAAGAGGTCTTATAGTTTTTGGTTTGCATATCTCTGATTAAAACCTGAATTTTGCACGGTAACAGCAAAAGAAGTACCAGAAAACAAAGCTGCACTGCTTCTAGCCCTGAAAAATTCAAATTATAAGTAAAAAATAGACACCAAAGAGATTTTAAGAAGTAAAAATGAGACATTTCTCTGTATTTCTGGATCATGTTTTATTAGATCAGGAAAACCATAAGTTAAACAGGTCATGAGGGTTAGCTTGCACAGAGTCTCTGTGGCGTTCTTGTTCTATATCACCCACAGCAATACTCAGGTGAGTCTAGGTGCTACTACAGTCTAAACACAGCACAACGGCATCTGTCAGCCCAGGCTTTAAAGAAGAGTCACCAAAACACTGTATACTTTATACATATATATAATTTTTAATACAGCTAGGCCTTTACATTCTGTGGTTTTACTTCACCTCCAGTAGGGAGTCAAATTTTCTGACTCAGAACTTCATAATACTGACATATTTCAGGTAAGTTTTCTCAAGAAAACACCATCTAGTGCTTTCTAATGCATCTCAGACTCAGCATGGCCAGCAAAGCTGAAGGATTACTCATTTCCAGCTTTTTGTGTTCCATGAAGAATTACCTATTTTCAGTGTTTTTCTGTTCTGGTAGTAACAGCACTGCCCCAAAATTCTAGTCTCCTGTGTGAGAGTAGTAACCCGCAATCTGTATATCATGGGGTTCAGTGAAGAAAATCTCTTGTGCTTCTCCAGTTACAACATTGCTGAGGTCTAAACTCATGCTATAGAAAGGCATTGGTCTCAACGCAACTGAGGTGACTTCATGGTCAAAGGAGTTTCCCTTTGGATTTCTGGTCAAGGGTGAAATTTTAAGAACATTTATCCTAATCCTTGATGCTCATTTTAGGAACTTCAGTGCTATTCAGACACTGAAATTCAGAAATAGCTGCCCAGCTTTCAGTGTGTAAAGACCCATTGCTGTTCACAAGGAATATATCAACATTGCTGTTGACTTAAGCAAAAACAGGAACTGGGTTCCAAAGAAGAAAAGTTTTACCTTAGTTTACCTTAAAATGCTCTGGGGAAAGATCACTTTCTGACAGAAATTGAATGTCCAAAATAAGAAGGAGCAATGTTAAAGACAAAATGAATTATGTAAAAAAAAAATAAAAATTAAATAATGAAAGACTACAAAAATAGAAACTAAGATTTAGTGAGAAAAGGAAAATTTGAGAATTAGAGGGATGAGATCCAAATCACTCGGAATATGAGCACACTCCACTTTGTCTGACCCAAAGGCTATCTGAGAGAGAGAACAAAACACCAGGCACCTGAATAACATTAAAATGAAAGACGTAGTTAAACCATGTGACACAAATTCATAAAAATCTGACTATTGGAACATTTATAGTGAGTATGAATAGTTTGGGAAACTTATAAATGCAGGAGATTGTTGTTTTACCTTTGTTGAACTAATTCTGTAATAATGTTCAATATATGTAGGAACAGTTGTCTACACACAAGATTTATTTTTTTAATGGATACATTATTTCAAGTTAAGTGTCCACAGTTTCTTTACAATACTAGAGGTAAAAAAGGATGGTTTTGTTTACGTGGAAATGAAGATTTTGTTTGGATCTTTTCTCCCCCTGAATCAGTTGTGTGCTGGCCTTAAAACTCACAAAACAAAATAAGAAAAGATAATCCCCCTCCATCTCAGTTCACTAACAGTTGTCTTCCTTCAAGCATTGCTAAAAAATCTAGTTTGGGAATTAATCCCAGCAACTATGTGAGCTCCCTACCAATCAAGACATTTCAGTCCACTGAATTTGGGGTCACGATGTCTGACACCATTTTGTAGAGCTACCATGCAAAATTTTGGTTTTGTTCAGCAGTGCACTTAATTTTCTTTACCTTATTATTTAATTTGAATCAATGCATTAACCCAGACTATATAATGAGGAAAACAAAAAATTCGAAGGAGAAAATTTCTTTAATAAGATCTAAACCATGTTCAATTAAAAATACACAAACCAAGAAGGAACATCACAGTGCATTGGCAGTTAGCAATAATGTTATAAAATCTGCTTAAAATGTAGTAGCTCAGGAATAGTTACCCTTTTTGACATTAACCTTGAACATAACCCAGTCTGTCAGTTAATTCATACAATCTTTTTCCTTTTAATCTTAAGTAATTTCTTCTGCTACATAATTTCTACCTCTGAACACATTCCATCAAAAGGAAAAAGTAAGCTTTTAGGGAAGCAGCAGCAACATCTTTTGTTCTCAGATAATGAAAAATTAGTATGAGGACACTAATTCTATTAGATTGTGCTCTATTATTTTATATTCTCATCTCATCCTACTCCATTGGATAGAGCAGAAAGCTCTATTAGCATCAACAGATTATTTTCTTTGAATGTAAGACTATGGAGTTATTTGGTTAATATTTAGTGACAGCTAAAGAACACAACTATAGAGGAGATGAAAGTAAAAGACTAATACCTTCTGCAAGTCTAATAACATTTACTGTTGCTTTTCATTGTATTTTATGTATTTTTCTAAACCGTAAACTCAGTTAATATACAGCAGTCAGACCAGTGAGTCTGTTTTAATGAAGGAACATCCTATTCTAATCAGAACAAGTGGCATAAATTTGTGTCCATTTATATCTCTATCATAATATTTCACAGTCAGGGTGTGAAATAGGGAGGAGCTGTCTGCCTTACAGTGTGGAAACAGAATGGGAAAGAAAACAGAAAACAAAAAAATGAAACTGGTCAATCTTCCTTCTGTCCTATTTCATTTTGGATAGAATTCATTTTCTTCCCAGTAGCAGGTACAGCGCTGTGTTTTAGGTTTAGGATGAGAATAATGTTGATAACATATTGATGGCTTAGTTGTTGCTGATCAGTGTTTACAGTAAGTCAAGGACTTTTCAGTTTCTCACACTGCCTCACCAAAAACGGTTGGTGGTGCACAAGCTGGGAGGGAACATAGGCAGTACAGCTGACCCCAGCTGGCCATATAGCACCATGCTCAACATATAAACTCAGGGGAAGCTGGCCAGGGGCTGCTGCTTGGGAACCATTGACTGGTTGGTGCTGCTTTTCATTTGAATCACTTCTTTTTTGTTGGGTATTACTTCTCTCTTTGTTACTTTCCTTTTCACTACATTTTTTGTTATTATTTCATTTATTAAACCATTTTTATTTCAGTCCAGGAGTTTTTTCACTTTTACCCTTTCAGTTCTCTCCTCCACCCCACTGAAGATAAGTGACAGCCTGTGAGGTCCTTAACTGGTGGCTGAAGTTAAATTATGACAGTTATTTCAAAATTTCTTCTCAATGCCTGCTGCAACTGAAAATCTGCTTATTTTGCTTATTTTTATGGTCCCTAAGGAAAGTGATATAAACCTTAGTTTTCTATTTTGCACTCAAAAATGTTGTAAAAGAATGGTGAAACAATCAAATGCACCAAAACTTTGAAAAACGTTTACATAAGAAATGTCAGATTTTCAGCAAAGATTTTCCACAATTTCTCCCAAATGTGTTTGGGGAAGATGTTTATTAGTTTTTTGTTTGTGGCTTTTTGGTTTGTTTCATTGGTTTTTATTTGTTTTATTGTTTGAGGTTTTTGTTAAAAAAAAAATAAACAAAAATTCCTAGTTGTCAAAGTAGCTTGCTTTGGCACCAAAAAGCTGAGAAATGTTCTAATGAGGACTAAAATGGGGTATCAGTAGAGTATTTGATTTTGTTTCACATTGCTGTTTACTTAGAAGTGCAAGGTCTAATACTGGGTTGTTCTCTGTGT
>VWZG01006162.1:0-41255 GCA_013396735.1 Grallaria varia | reverse complement strand
AAAAAAAAAAAAAGTAAAATCAGGAAAGCAGTTTTGATAAAGTTTTGATAACAGCAAGATAAGAGGTGACCAGATTTTAATCAGATATTACAGATATTAGAAATTCACACCTGAGAAAGAGTTCGTTCTTTGTCTATTCACCTTGTCACACATCACAATCCTCTATAAAAGTCAGTCAACTTTATTACTCCTTTTTACTTTAAGGTTACATTTGTCTTTGTCAAAATTGCTTGAATGACTTATGTGGACTATTTCTATGGAAGTGTACTGCTGTCTTCAAATTTGAGGAAGAAATTTGCATGCAATGCAGAGAAGCAATATTCAGATATATGCCCCCTAATTACCCTGTCTTTAAAAGTTTGCTTTCTGGAAGATGCCTTTAAGTTGCCTTCAAGATGAGTTTTGTTGCCTGTACAGATAAGCAATTTGAAATGCAATATATGCTGTTGCCAGAGATACAAATATCACCAAAAATCAAAATGCAGGTGAAAAGTTGCAACAGCACCAGAAAACAAAACAAAACAAAAACAAACAAAACAAAAACAAAATAAAACCCCAAACCAATCAAACAAACAAACAAAACCAGATATTAAAAAAACTGCAGACCAAAACAAAACAAGAACTCAAACAAAAAAAAACCAACACGCAAGCACATAAGCAATGACTGGAACCCGGCATGACAGTAGTACAAACTTAAGGCAAAAAGGTTGACTGTGTCATAAAGATGCACTTGCTGGGGAGGAGTAATGCAAATACAGGGAAAGAGCAAAATCTGCTTGGCTTGGAGAGACATGGGGGTATGGGATTCAGACAAAGCAAAAACAGTTGGCAGTAAAATTGTAAACACTAATGAGGCAAAGCACTTGACCAGTCTTTAAATAAAGAGGAACACCAGTGTGTGAATAAATATTTATACCCTGGTTGTGATTAAATTTAGCCTGGAACTTAGAGGAGGTGCAGCGGAGTGGTGGAACAGCTTTCCAGTGAGAGCAGTGAGAAAAAAAAGAACTTAGGTGTTAGAACTCTATTGTTTTATGAAAAGGACTGTATAATACCTCTCAGAGTAATGGAAGACTTAAATGATCCAGTTTCAGAAAAGGACTTCCACTCCAAACATACCAGCAATCATCACAGTGACCAGGCACTGCCACCCAGGACTCCTATCAGCCAGGCATGGTCCTGACTTCACCACTCCTTCCAGTTCTTGTAGCAGGTTTTTGGGTCAAAATTGCTATGTTAGTTCTGATGTTTCATTTTCAATTTAATATAGAACACAACATTTCTGTGTCTTTCTTTAAATTAAAATCCTCTTGAACTTTCTCGAGAATGTGCTTCTTATTGTTTGAATTACGGGGTCTTACTCCAAAATGCAACTATTTTTGTAGAAGCAATACTTAATGTTCTTACTTGGCAATTAATTGCACTGCAAATTTAACTCATGCTTCTTGTTTGGTATGACCTACAGAGGCAATCTCACAATGTCAGAGGAAACTCACCAATGTTCAGTATTATGAAGCTCTGTGACATGTGGAACTTTCAGGGGATCATGTTGCATTTAGTGCTAAGACAAGGTAAACAGTATCAGGAAAGATAGTTTATAGAAGAAAGATTATGAATATTATGGAAAAGATTATAGGAGATAGACTTGAATCCCCTATTTTATTCAATTAGGCTCTCATCCAGTAAAGGTCTTAGGCACGCATTTAACCTTAAAAAAACCAAGCACTGAGGCCCAGCCTAACTTTTCTTACAGTTAAGTAAAAGGATTTCTTTGCTCAGTGAGGGCTTTCAGTTCATGTGTAACTGCTTTGTTAAATCAAAGTCTTGTACAGGAGTAAATGGGAAGCAACACTGGTGAGGTGCATGGAATTATGGCAGTTAGACTGGGAACAAAATGTGGCTTGTATTTCTCCTCTCAGTATTCTTAGTAATAAAGCCAGTTTTATTAGAGAGACCCAAAATCTTGACACAAAATGCTGCTGGCTTGAGAATGATTATTTAAAATACATTTCAAGTTTAGTAACTCATTTAAGTGTTTTTTGAATATCTAGAGGCTGATGATTTGCTTATAACCAATTATACTTCCTCCCTCCCCAGACTGTGCCATTCTATTGAAAACTATCTAGGTAGAAAGTTAGGACAGGTCTTACTTGTCTGAAAAATTTTTGTGCTTTTGAACTAGGCAGTCTTCTGGGAGAAGGTAGAAGTGTCCTCATTGTATAATAAGGACTTAATTTAGAGTTAATGTTCTTTATTCCTCTGGCATCACAAACATTACACAAACCCTTGCAAATGAATGAAACACAGTTTCTGGTGAGGCTACTTACACTGAACCAACAAACAGCATTATGAAAGGTGGGTCTGGAGTTTGTGTGAGACCAGTTGCAAAGCTGAGAAATAAAAACTCTTGCATGCAGCTATGCAGTAAGTGAACTATTTCCACAAGCATTTAGTATCCCCCCAACCACACTGTATGTCCGCACTGTTCTCTTTTTTCTTATTTATGTGGTGCCTCTGAAAACTTTGCTGCAGTCACCTTTCTGTATCACAGATCCAAAACATGTTGGCCAAAGGTTTACCCCTGGAAACAGTGCTGTTGTGGATTATGTTAATCCTCACTGAAATTAAGGGCTGTAACCAAACTCACTTCCATTCTCTCACTTGAGAGAAGCGTAAGAAGTCACTGAGATCCATCAGTGAAAAGTAAAAACATATCCCCACATACTGCTCCAAAAGGCTAGTGTGCGAAAGCTGAATTTATTATAGGGCAGAGTTTGCTACATATTGATTAAGAAGAGAAAAATTTACATTTCCTTGGACTGTGTTGTAGGCTAAAACCAAAAGAAACAAATGGAAGAAATAGAAAAGCTGGGACACCTTGAATAAGATTGTCATGATTTGTAGCTGATGGAGTACATACAAAGATAATATTTTTTATTACTGGATGCCTTGCTAGGAAAATATAAATGCATATTCTTAATGAACACACACTTTTTGCAAATACTGCATTAGGAAGTGCTCAGTTTCTTCATGCATATTTTCTGCAAACATTTTTTCTTTCTGCAAGTCTAGCTCCACCGATTAAAAAAACCCAAGGAATAGTGTAGTTAATAATGACATGGTTTCTGCAATTCATGCACATTCACAATTAATTGTTCAGTAATTCCAATTTTCATCTTAAGGAAAATACGTAACTTTGAAAAAAATGCTCTTGTTCCCCCAAATAAGAATTATTCATCCTTTTTTGTATCAAGTATTATGAACACTTAATAAACTACTAGAATAGATGAATAACATCTATTTTCAGTTATGCTGGGCTTTTGGAATTAGAGCACCAATTGCTCCTTACTTGGCCATTTGTTATATGAAAGCAATTTCACTCTTTAAAAGTTACTAAAAAGCAAAAGTTTTTTTCACTCATATACACAAATTGAAGTGCATGAAATATTTTAAAAAATTAATTATATTCTTAAGTATTCTTAAGCAGATTTTTTGGATATTCTTTTATTGCCCTGTACCCTCAGTGGAATTTTATCTATCATCGCCTGCTTAGGAAGCCAAAAAATGTGAATTGTGGTATGAACTAAACAGTTAATATTAATTATTTTTCAATAATTTAGTGCGGAAAGGTCAATAAACAACATAATTTTTCAGTAATTTAATACAAAGATAATTTTGCTATTTGATTGAGAGACACTAGGGGAAGGTGAAATATGCTTGCCAGGAATATAATGCATTTATATTTTCCTGCCAAGAAAGGTAATGGACTCACATCAGAGACAAAAAGAAATAAACAAACAAGATGTAGTCAATTCTCAGTGAAAATGGAAAACATTTTTCTGTAATTAAATTGCTTCCCAAAGGAAATAAATTTTTCAGTTCATCAGATAACATTCCCCAGCATCTGCAAGGAGAGTTCTGGAACACTGAAGTACTAGCATTTTAAAGTATGTAAATCTATAAGATTTTATTTTACAAGAATTAGTGCTTTTAATAGGAAAATCTAGTTCAACAGGGAATTGTTTTTATGAGCTGGTTGCTATACACTGTTTCTCATGTTTCTCTCCTTTCCTCGTCTTGCTACACACTGGTGAAGGAAATCAAATGTATTCTCACCAGGTTTCTCAGCAAGTAGAGCTACTTGCTACTAGTGCCATCTGGATTGTCCTTCTTCCACCAAGACATGCTTTTTTGAGGGAATCTGAGGACTTTAGCTGTGCATCTAAAATTTCCTATATACAGGAATTCAATCAGTTTATATACTGGCTGATCTTGGTAAGTTTCAAACTTGTAGTGGAGCAAGTAAGAAAACAATTGAATGAAGCACAAATAATTGAGGATGATCATTAGATGTAGAGCTAATATCAAACCTGTGTGTTCTGTCCTCAGTCCAAGGAGACTTAGTCCTGTATTTTCCTACCACCAGTTTCCAAGGTGGGCTGGAGTGTGGATATGCCACTGAAACTCTGATCCAGTGCACTAAATGATGCAAAATCCAAAGGGCAAAAAGGAATAAGAGCACAAGTCATATTTTGACTCTGCCATAGTGGAAAAGCACAAATAAAAATTATGAGTTTGCACGTGCAGTCCCAGCTCATCTCCTTGCTGCTGAGTAGCACATTAACAAGCTCATGCAACTTGTCAAAAAACAGCTGCTTCTTAAATTAGTTCACCAGGTGCTGACCTTCTTCTTTTGTGTGTCATATCACACTATTACAGTGGAAGCAAATAGATTCAAAAAATCAGATAATTTTATTAGAGTTCAATGTCTGTTGTAATTTGAGATACAGAATTTCACAGTGTATCTTCTGACATTCTATGATGTGTTAAGAAGATGTGATAAACATTTGCAAGGCATTAAAAAATGTAACTAAAAAAACATTAAAGGCACCTTTATGTTTTTCCCAAACAAGATTTTTATAATTTCCACTTTGTAACAAGTATGGAAGATAGTTTTCATTGTGATTCAAAATACCAGTGTTTTCTGTGAAACAGACATTTCCTTTCTTTTCCTTTCTTCTACCAAACTATAAAAAAATTCAATGATGGGAATAAAGGAATACTGTAGTAGTAGAAGTTGCCACAGGCAGAATGGAAGCTTCAGACAAAGTTTGTTAGGGAGACGGTCCCCTTGTGTCATAAGGTGCAGAAAGAACCCCCTTGTTTTCTAAACTCCTTCTCAGAGAGGAGCCTAGGTGTGGCTGGATACAGTCTTAGCTCCAGACTTTGTCAACAGTCTATGTCTGAAGGACTATAATTGGTGTAATCGAGCCTTTATAGGACTTTGTCACACAGGATTAAGGATGGCAAACCAAATTATTTATATGACTAAAACAAATTAGTTATTTAAATGGATGATGGCAATAACTGGACTAAAAAACCTTAATCAGAATTATTTGCTGCACAGTATGGATAGCTACAACTACTAAAAGAGTGCACTATTGATTGAAGCAATATTGAAGAAATTATACTGAAGCTGGCAAAATAATGATTAAGTGGAGGTAGATGATACTCACCCAGACCCAATTGTGGGCAAATCTCTTTTGCTAAGCCTTGAGAAGAAACCTTGAGGGGTGTCCCCACTCAGGGAAGAATCTCCACATGCACTCCTAGAAGAGGTGTGTTAGAAGACACTGCCATTCAAAAGTGGGACTGGGCTTTTATAGTATAAAGGGATTGCCTGTCAGTCACATGTCTACAGGTCAGCAGTGTCAGCTCAGCAGCCTTAGATAAGGTGTCAGTACTATCACTTTTTGGTTCCTTTATCAGGAACTTTTGTCTGCTGCATTATCACCACTGCCAGTTTCTGTCAGGAAACATTGTTCTTCCTCAGTGTTTAACTTTGGCTTTGATGAGTCTGGCTGGTCTCAGTATTCTCCAGCACCAAAAGCATCATGATTCCCATTCTCCATTCACCAGTGATAACTTTTGCAAATAGGGTATTGTTCAAGCTGCTTTACCTCCATTTAGGCAGAGCATCCTGTTATAGTAGTAGATTCTCTACCAACATAGCTATATTTAAAGTCTACTGCAGAATCCATGATTTACAGGCTAAGTTCCACTTCTGTACCAACTGCTCTTACTACATTGGTGTCTCCTCCCCATCCTCTGGTATCTGCACACGGTTGCTTATCCTGCAGATGGAAAGAGATGACACTAGAAGCAAACCAAAGAACACTTCTCAGCTTCATGAGGGATAATATTCCTCAGAGCAATGCTGTTGAGCATTTAGGATTAGCAGCCTCAGGTGAGTGAGGAAGGCAGAGGCTTTGAGAGTGAGGATAGTCTTGCATATTAAGAGAGTGGATGAGAAACAGGCAGTCCAGCAACATTCTGCTGCCCTTACCTTGAGTTAAAATTCTCAAGGAACACTTTGGTGTTTCAGCAAGATTGGGAAGAAGAAGAGAATGATGCCCACAACTGGAGTAATTTTAAAACTTATTGAATTATTTCTGAGGGGTTTAGGAGGATGAATAAATATATAAATATATTGGTGCTTTATTGGAGTTTTAATAGTATCCTCTATTGCACTAGTAGAAATATTTATCCTTCTAGCTGAGAGCAATTCTACTAGAATGCTGCAATCATCATGTGCTATGCACCAATCAGACAGGTGTTAGGTAAGGTATACTGCAAGGGCCATAGTCATGCTTGGATGGGAGTGCTGAGCATCCAGGTGGTCACCGCATTCCCCAGGACACAAAAATAGACATCACTCACCGAGCAGTACTAGTACAGCAGTGCTACAACAGTTTAAATCATCTTCCAGGCAAACCTATGGATCATATGAGTGCTGTTTGTCCATAGCTGCAACCCTCAACTTCAAAGTCTTTTGGCAAAAATCCACAGTACATGTGCTTATGATTGTATAAAGAAAAATAGATATTTACCAAAAGTAACATCTCTGTTGCAGCCACAACCAAAGAAAACATTGTGATGCTAAGTAGGAAAACCCATCTTAAAAATCCTGATAGCATTTTATATTTTTATTCATTTGTTTTATGTCCCACAGTATTTCTAAGTATAATTATTTTCAATTGTAAATGCCTAATAGGAACACTTTTTACATCAATTTCCTTTTTTGTGATTGCTGCAGGTCTAAAAATTTATACAGTTTATCTTTATAAATAAAGAGCTCCCAGTGGTTTGGCATAAAATTGTTCTCATTGAACAAAGAATCTGAGCCTGCCACAGAAAAAACTGATTTCTTGCTGGGGAATGTTTTGATTGCTTACCTGTTGTTTCATGTAATTTCTAAATTATAGAATTCACATTTATCTACTGAATTGCAAGATAACATTTGACTTTAGATCTCCCATTTAGCTTTATTCTTTATCTTTGCTATAAAAGTTAAGAATTGGTATTTATAAACCCTATTGTTCAAAGAAAGTAAATAGTTGTGTTTTAAGCAACAGTCACTGCTCACATAACCTTCCTGCAGCAGGAACAAAGGCAGGAATGACTTACATGGGCAGAGTTGCAGAAACAACTGAAACAACATGAGCCAAAACACTTGGAGATTTTCAGCACTGCTCCACATTAGTTTACACAACTCATAGAGGACATCTACGTTCTGAAAGCAAGAATAATTGACAAAGTATTGATGTTATTTTATAAATAACAACTGTATCCCTTCTGTCATTTGCATTATTTTAAGCTGGCATAAGCAGTGCTATTTCAAAGGAGTGTCAGACATGTACTGAAGAGCGATCAGTGCAATTCTAATTTAGCTGGACTTTTCTCATGCTTTGATTATCCAACCATATAAATTAAAGAAACAAAAGAGAGTCATAAAATGATGAAAAACAAGGACCTTTATCATGCCATATGAAAAAAAAAAAGAGAAAAACAAAACCATTTTGTAATATAACTTTTAGGGTTGTTTATTGCATCAAACATTGTCTACTTGTTATTTCAATGAAATAAAATGAAGTAACACTGAAAAGTGCAACAGACTTCCTAGAAATGTCAGTTCCTTGGGGTAGCCTAGCCTGGAGGTTGAAAAGTTTACTGTTGCATGGGTTTAATTCCAGAAATAATAAAGCTAGTCTAATATGGAAAAGGTATGGCAATATTGTATCTAAAGTGCATCACCCTTTTACACCGAGGTTCCTGTACTTAAGCTTAAAAACCACATTTAACAGAAACATTCTCAATGAGTGAATACATGAGGCAAATGACAGATGTGGTTTTCATGTATCAAAGTAACTGCTCACGTTAAGAACATCACCACCACTGGCTAACACCGTCCTTTACTGTGACTTTCCATATTTTCCAAAAACAGGAGACATAAGAAGATGGACTGAAGTAAAGGCAAGGAATATCAGGGATATTAAAAACCAGGATAGGTGCTGTTGAGCCTGCCAGCATGGCCAAGGTTTTTGTAAGCATGATATTAAAGAATTGGAAGCAGGACATTGAAGTGGCTTTTGGGAGTTTTACAGCAAACTCCTTTTAGCGAGGAAGACAAAATAGGAAAAAGCCCATTTTCTGTTTACTGATAGATTTAGTAAGTGGACCAGGAAAGTCAGTAGTACTGGCTGACTAAGGTTGGTGATTGACGTTGTGATAGCAAATGAGAGGCAATAACACCAATGTACTTCATAATCTAAGTATTTTATGTTTGATAAAAGGAGCAATTCTTCTTGAAGATTAATACAAATAATAAGGAATTTTCCATATGAAGAAGGACAATTCACAAATCTGTGTCAAAAACTTCAGTAGCGATGGCAGGGACAAGCTGCAGTATCTTCATATCCTGCCTGTAAAAGATCAGTAATAGAGTCCTAATCTTTCAGTATTAATGTAATGGAGAGAAGTATTACTGCTTTTACTAATTCTAATGTGATCAGATCTTTAGAAGCTGAGACAAACAGGCAGTGTTTTGTTTTGTTTTGTTTTGTTTTTCTGAAAGATTAATACCCCGATTCTTTGTCTCACTAATGTAGCAGTGAAATGAAGTTCAAAAAGAAGCAACTACTTTGACTGTAAGACATTAATCGTTTTTTTCAAAATCTCTAAGTTTTAGAGTCAGATGTTTTAGACCTGAAATACTTTGGAGCAGAGTCTGGAAACAAGGTTGCTGGATTTTCCTTCTCTGCTCAGAGTCTGGTCTTCTACCCTACAAAATCCTACAACCATTTTATAAAAGAGCAGTGTCATCCCATCACCAGAGACAGTGCCTCCAACCCATGCTGCTGGACAGCCTTCTGGTTAGGGTACCCTCCCACCATAGTGTGTAGGGTGTGTTTAATTCCCTGAGGCTGAGGAATACTTCATCATTAATCTTCCAGCATCTTGCATTTATATTCTCATTTTGGGATACTGGATGAAATCAGGTATCTTCTTATTCTGTATTTGAAAGAAAAATAATCTAACAAAGTTCCCAGTCTGATAAGAGTTTTGAGAAGACCTATCAGATGTTGCCCAGCTGTCATTAAAATTTTCAGATGAGAACATGACTTGGATGAGAACATGTAATGGGCAGCTTGTTACCTGCTGGGAATAAGTGATGCCTAGGCCTGAGTGAAAGCACAACTTCTAAGATGCTTGAGAATTGCCAGTGTTAAAATGATGCATCCAAAAGAGCGTGAAATGATGCCTGAGTTTGAACAAATTGGAGTTACTCTCTTACTGTGCAGGGAAGGAAAGTCAGAACCATTGTAACTAGGAGCATGAGCATATCTTTGGCATTCAGAACCATAACCACAAAGACTGACAGAGTATGAACAAAATTAGTGGTCTGGGGACAGATCCAAGGAACAGATGTTTGTGTGACAAGGTCCAGAAAGACTTCAGAAATCTCACAAGGCTATGGGAGATAGATATTCAGAAAAATATGGTATCAGACTGACTACTTAGGAGAGTTAAAAAGGGGAAAAGAAGGAGAAAAATGCTCAGATAAAAAATAAACTAATATTAACATATATTAGCATATAATATATAACTAATATAAACATGCCATCCTTTCATATTAAGCCAGACCTGCTGCGGGTCAATATGTGTTACTCAGACTTTTTCTTTTTGTCTTCAGAATACTGTCTCTGTACTCTTAATAAATCTTGTTGTTTGGGTTTTTTCTTATTTTAATTAGATCCTTTGATGGAGAGTGCTCAGCAAATGAACTGTCTTGCTGGTCTGAATTTTCTTTGTTTCTATTTTTGTATTTATCTATTATTTCTTTGTTTCCTTTTTTCTTACCCTCTTCACTCAATGTTTGGCCTCACACTATTCTGCATTGAATTGCACACAGAATATTCTGTTTCCTCAGGAGCTTATTTATTTTGTGCATTACTGCATAAAATAAGCATCTCTAACTTTCACAAATATGCCTGCAACCTTATGAAATGTCCTTATTTTACAGATAAGAAACTAGAGTGGTTTGTCCCTAAAGTGCTTATTGATTAGGAGTGGGTGAGGTTCTTTAGTTTCTACATCTTTCAATTTTTAAACCTTCTGCTCTTCAATTCTGTTGGCTTTCCACTTGTTACATTGCAAGCTTTGAAGACCAAAAGTCCTCCTCATCTTTTTGCCTTGCTGAATAAACAAAGCAGGATGAGAGAAAAACATTTTTTCCCACACAGATTGAGAAAGAATTTGCATTTCTGGCCATCTTGCCAGGCACATGTCAAGTATTGGTTAGTTATTGGTTAGTTTGGGGAAGAGAAGAAGTTTGGACTCTCAGTACCTTTTCTTTGCCTCCACTTTTTCAAAATAGTCTCTAGCCTATGCAGCATACAGGCAGATTCAGTTAAGAAGGGAATTGCTTTAGGGAATATGTACTATCTCCAACCCAGAAGTACATGTATTTCTGTAGACTAAACAACAGATATGTCTCCCTAGCACTTGCAAAGCTGTTTCAGTTTTCAAAGTTGACTGTCCTGGAGGCTCCAGTCTCTGTGCAATGTTAAGTGAGCCAAAATGCAGAGAGACAACATGTAATTTATATTATTATTTATTGAATTCCAAGCATGCAAGTTCAGATTATAAAAGTCTGAAAAAATGCCTTAGTGTGCAATATCCATTCCAGTGTCAGACAAATGGCCTCATATATTGCCCCGTGTCTGAGAATGGCCAGGAAAAACAAACAAATAAACAAACAAACAATAGAACCACGTAGGCTTTCAGTGTTCACTACCTCCACTGGTAAGAAATTCAACAGCTGAACTATAGATGAACAAATATATTTGCCTGCTTAAGAGCACTTCATGACTAGTTTCATCTGACATCGTCTGTTTACTGTTTTAGAAATACAATTGTTATGCAATAATTTTTACAAAAGCACTTAGGAGTTTGAAGACCTGTATGTATCCTTCTCCCCAGAGGTATATTTCTTCCTGGATAATACTCCTAATTCTGCTATTAGCTATTTCTTACAATGGAATCATTTTCGTTGCCTTCACTGTTCCACTCCCAGCTGAACTATAACCTTTAGGAATGGGACGGACACTGTGTAACACTGGTTCAAAAGACCCCTGAAATTGCTTCTGGAGCCTGTAATTCAAATATATGTAAGAAAAATATGCTTACGTAAAAGAAACTAAGACTTCTAGAAGTAAGTGAAACAGATTTGTATAATCATCTAAGATAATTGTCAGTTTTAGTCAGAATTAACCAGAGCAATTAACAACTTGATGAATAAAACCAAGAAAAAGTACTGTGATGTGTAAAGGCTGTACTGAATAGGCAGCGAAAAAGTGTATTATAAAATATGGAAGAATAATGCCACACTGTAGATCAAATTTATATAACAAAATGAACAATAGGAATTAAAGAAGAACAGATTGGGGTTTTGTGCTTTCTTGTTTTGGGGCTTGTTTTGGGTTTCTTTTAATGCTGACTAAGAGAATATACATCAACATTAAAATAATATCAAAGAGCTGCAGGTGACTGAACAAAGATGAGTTGGAATAGTTAAAAGATGCAGTGGACTAAGTTACTAACATTTTGGATGGTAATAAGCCACTTACCTAAATCACATCAAGAATCCTACTTACTAAGTGATGGTACAGTGTGGCCTAGCAGGTGGAGAAAATAAAGAAAATATAACAAAAAGGAAGCCTCAGAAATAATGATAAGTGTCCGAAGGTATTTGAAAGTAGAAGCAAACTGTAAAAAGTGACATTATTGAATAAGTGTGGTCTCTCTAAGAGACTGAGGAATGAATTTGTGTGAAGATAGTGAGGAAAGAAGTGTTGCTGTCAGCTTGGAAGAAGCTGCAGTATGACAGCCTCCAATCACATAGTTGCACAGAAGAAAGACAACTAAACACAGACTGGCAAAGAGATGAAAATGGATATGATTTAATTATCTCAACAGAGCTGGTTTTAGCCACATGTTAACAAAAATACAGCAGCAGCAAATCAGAAATAGAAGAAAGGTCATCTGAAAGAATGTGAAGCTGCTAAGAAACAAAGGGAAATGAAAAACAACTTTTCAAAAAATGAGAAATGGGAATAAGGAGAGAAAGAACTCACAGTCCTTGTCCTCATTAAACAGAATTTTGTTGAGTTTGATTTTGTAAACCATTCAAACATAACAAACAATTCAGCGAAAGCATAAAAACAAGGATCAGAATGCTGTAAAAGTTCACAGAGTCAGTCATAGGCCTGGCCCCTAAAATTGACCGAAAGTTGCAGGCGCCAGGAGAAAACATTAAAATGCTTCAGCAAAGCCACCCTAAAGATTGTCTTGGACACTGTATTGGTCACTTGGAATGAGGGTTCTTCTTGCTAAGCCAGAGATTTGTCAAGGATTGTAAGACTATCAAAGTCTACAGGTAATACTTATGTTACCATCAGTTGCTATGAGGCCATACAAAGTTGGGATAAAACCGATTAGACCCTAATGCAATTAACATCATAACAGGGAGATCATCGTGAGGGAGAAAGCAATACAAGGAAGTCTCACTGAATTCCAAAAGGCAGCTCAGACCCAGAAAAAAAGAGTGATTTTTTTCCTTACAAAGAATAAAGTTAATAAAAGTAATTCTATAATAAATCTCTATTGTTATGGAGATGGTTCCTTACCATATATATATCCTTTTTCCTTTGCATTCCCTATAGCTTTATTAAGAAACAAATTATTTCTGGATACACTCCAAATCCAGTGGTAGAAACCTATTGATATAATTGATCTGTCTTCCAACTTTCAAGTTATTTGAAAACTGCATGTGTGTTCATTTTGTTTCCTTTTGGGCCATAATAACCAGCTCAGAAGCACTGGGCCAAGACTATAATGAGGAAAAATCACATTTTTGGTGTTTTGTTTAATAATAATCATAATTTTTATAATTAAAAATATACTGCATTTATACACATATGAGTGTAGTTTCTTTGTAGTCCTCAAGCAATTACATTTATCAACATATATTAAACATAACTGGTATCATTGCTTTCCTGGAGACAGTCTTAGCAGTTAATAAACTTGCTCACTGAGCACTTCTGAAGACTAAGCTAAGTATCTTGAGTATTTGTGCTTCAAGATTTAGAATGTTTAGATATTACGATTACTTGAAGTTTAAATATTGTTATGAAGTTTTTAAACTCAAGTTGGAGAAGAGGAAACAGACAAAAGAGCAGAAGAAAAATAGCCATCAGTCATTCCAACTGAGATAAACAGACTGAATAACTGCACTTTAATATNAAGTTCACAGAGTCAGTCATAGGCCTGGCCCCTAAAATTGACCGAAAGTTGCAGGCGCCAGGAGAAAACATTAAAATGCTTCAGCAAAGCCACCCTAAAGATTGTCTTGGACACTGTATTGGTCACTTGGAATGAGGGTTCTTCTTGCTAAGCCAGAGATTTGTCAAGGATTGTAAGACTATCAAAGTCTACAGGTAATACTTATGTTACCATCAGTTGCTATGAGGCCATACAAAGTTGGGATAAAACCGATTAGACCCTAATGCAATTAACATCATAACAGGGAGATCATCGTGAGGGAGAAAGCAATACAAGGAAGTCTCACTGAATTCCAAAAGGCAGCTCAGACCCAGAAAAAAAGAGTGATTTTTTTCCTTACAAAGAATAAAGTTAATAAAAGTAATTCTATAATAAATCTCTATTGTTATGGAGATGGTTCCTTACCATATATATATCCTTTTTCCTTTGCATTCCCTATAGCTTTATTAAGAAACAAATTATTTCTGGATACACTCCAAATCCAGTGGTAGAAACCTATTGATATAATTGATCTGTCTTCCAACTTTCAAGTTATTTGAAAACTGCATGTGTGTTCATTTTGTTTCCTTTTGGGCCATAATAACCAGCTCAGAAGCACTGGGCCAAGACTATAATGAGGAAAAATCACATTTTTGGTGTTTTGTTTTGGTTTGGGTTTTTCCAATATTTGCCTGTCTGGAGAGAACTGCACATGAACCTGAGGGAAAAAGAGATGCACTGAAAACAGTAGCACAACATAAAATGTTCAGACACTGGAAAGGGATGATCTCATCCTGTTTTGCCTGAGTCGACTGGCTGTAAGAAGTGAGCTAGCCATTAATCTGTTCCAACAATTCTTTGGAGAACCAAAGTTCACCACTAAGAGGGATAATGCCATTACTCTTCATCCATATTAATACAATTTGAAAATTAAAAAAAAACAAAAAAAAAAACCAAAACCAAACACAAACAAACAAAACAAACAAACAAAAAAAGAAACTGAAAGGTTAGTTTTTCCAAATAAATAGTAAGAGGAATTATGATTGACATAATAAAGGAATATATCACAGTATGCACTGTAAGCAGTAAGAGAAATTATTCAAGATATTGCTTTGCAGTAGGAAAAATCATGAACAAATCAGAGCAAATAAATTCACTCCTGAATGCCTGTACTCTTCTTGTGACACAATTTAACAAGAACATAGTTTTTAATCTCTCTTCTAAGAAAAACAAGGGAAAAATCTGCTTTCACATTAAAAAGGAAACTGAAATGGAAAGGATCTAATCTAAAAGTTATTTTCTAGTGAGAGTGTGTCTGCAAGTTCATATTCCTGTTTCCTGTCCTCTGGCATGCTTACATGAGTATCCCACAAAGCTCCACACATCATTCAGCTTTATTGTCTCTCTCCACAAAGTCAATCTTGTCACATTGGTCAAAGTCCTAAGTTACATCTCAGTCTGGTATTCTCTTAACTGTTTCTTAAGTTCCAGGAAACAAGCTGTATCCCTCACCTGCTTCCCAATAAAAACCTTCTCAGACTAACCAGGACTACCTTTCTAGAAGATTGGGAGAAGATTATACATGGCACTAGCTAAAGTAAGCTTCTTAGTTGTGGTTAGGGACATCCAGAACTATGTCATCCACTCACACACATTGATTCCAGAATGAATCTATTGCCACAAGTCTGGACATAGATTACTCCATATTTGAAGGAAATGAGGAACATGGGTTCCAGGTTGCAATGGGTCTCTTCCTCCTCGTTGCAGAGAGGTGTAGGTGCGTATAGACAAGGAGATAACCTCTTTCCACTGTTTTGACAGAACATAGTAATGAAACGTATTTCTCCCAAGTATTTTAGGTTTGCAATTCATATTTTCTTTTAAAGGTACAAATGAAAAGTTACTTTGATTCATGGAGTCATTTATTTGGGGCTTTTGAGTTGTAGGATTTTTTTTTTTCTTCCATCAAAACAACATTGTGTGACCTATAAATGATTTTTTTTTTCTGACAGTCCTTAATACATGAAAAAAATTAAAAATATAAGGGAAATGGGAAAATATTCGTAAGATCACAACTAAATTCTGTTGCCAATTTTTAAACCTAATCAAAAACAATTAAATTCACATTTGAAGTCACATTTCTCTAGATTGCCTCAGTGCAAATGGATTTCAGTTTGGTTTTAAATGTCTACATGATATTTGCAGTATACAGGGACACTTAAAATCATAGAACATGCTGAGCTGGAATGGACCCACAAAGATCTCAAGTCCAATTCCTGGCCTTGCCCAAGACAGTTCCAAGAATCACACCACGTGCTTGAGAGTACTGTCCAAAAGCTTCTTGCACTCTGTCAGGCTTGGTGCTTTGACCACTGCCCTGGGGAGCCTGTTCAGTGCCCAAACACCCTCTGGAGGAAGACCCTTTTCCTCATATCCGGTCTAAACATCCCCTGACACAGCTTCATGCCATTCCCTCGGGTCCTGTCACTGGTCACATGAAAGAAGAGTTCAGTGCCTGTCCCTCCACTTACCCTCATGAGGGGACTGTAGACTATGATGAGGTCTCCTCTCAGTCTCCTCTTCTCCAGGCTCAACGAACCACTTGTGCAACCAAATATTTTTTTCTTATGGGTTTATGCTCACAGCAAGATAGTAACTGAGATAAAAGTATAAGGGCTGCATATCCTCATTCAAAATTTCTCAGCAAATTCTGGTTTGCATATCTTGCTGATGAATTTTGAGAGGTTTTGGTGGGGTTTTTTTTCCTTTGTTTGTTTGTTTGATTTTCCTCCCCCTGAGAGTTTTAAGTACTTCTTTTAGTGCATCCTGCTCTCTGATAGTGAAAACTAGTCTTCAGCCATGAGATGCTGCATATAAAGTAAGAGGTTTTCATTACACATAAAGTTTCTCGGTCACACGATCTTGATAATGACAGTGAATCACCTTTTAGACTGTAAAGCAGAAAGCATTGTGGTTTCCTCCAGAGAAAACAGAGAACAGTTTATGCACAATGTGCAGCCTTGTTAAAATGTTTTTCACCCAGTGGGGCAATAAAACAGTTCTGAGAAGTCACAAAAGGGAGGAAAATGTTGCATTCTCTTTCTGCCATTGTTTCAGAAATACCAACTGTGCCAAAGATATGAAGGAATGGATGGGAAGTGTTCAGAAGTGGAAAAATGAGCAGATTTAGGCTGCTGTAATTCAAACTGTAATAGAGGAAAATCATAGCTATCATACAGAGACTCAAGAATTACGAATACAAATGAGAGAATTTTATATATATTTAATTTTACTTAGAAGCATAATTAGTTAATTATACACTGGGAGCAAGATTGTTTTTTCCTATTAAACTCCTGAGCAGCAGGGTACCAGGCACCTTGATAGATCCCTACTGTATTTCTGTATTATAAGCAGCTCAGTTGCTTCACAGAGATGCTATCCCCTTGCCCTAATCCTGCAAAGATGTTAAGAGTGGGCATGGCATAATTTCTGCCTCTCTTCACCTCACAGGAGGAGGTGTCATAGCTCAGTGTAGAGGTTGCAGAGCCATACTGAAGCATTTCAGTGCTTGGGGCAGAGTGTTAATTTGCCTTCCTCCCACTGCTTCAGCTCCCAACCCCACTGCTCCTCCTCTGCCAGGCAGATCCTGTCGCCAGTAATGTTCCTGTTCTGCATCTCTGATTAGCTCTCACACATACCAAGGGAGCCTTTTACACTGACCTGAATACAAGTCTTCATCACAAAAGATATCATTAACTCTAAGTCATTCTTAGAAGGGGAATTCAAGTTACATTTACTCATCTTTGGGAGCAAAGTTGTAACTTTCTAGGAGTCTGGCAGACAGAATTTTTAAGATGAGTATCTGTCAAAATAGGTGCAAAACTATTTGGATCAGAGAACATCATTTTGCATTGTGGTGACTTTCTACATTTTGCAATGGACACAGTCTTTCCACTACTCAATAATGGAAAATTATCTCCATCTCTGTAAGTCATCCACACAGGATTCAGCAGAACATAAACATTTCTCATTACTCATGTAAAGATTAAACAGTCTGGAATGTGTTAGAAATTGAAGGACACGGTAATAAAGAATAGACCACATAAAAGTAAAAAGTGGAAACACAATTGTCAGAGTGGCTGAATAGTCCTGTGCTCTGCTCAAAATCAATGCATTCTCAGTCCACTGAAAAAACAACATGACTGGAAGACAGTGTATTCAGATCTTTGAGGAACCTCTTAGGGAGGTTTACTTCATAAAGTGATTAAGTTATGTCTTAAAATTCATTCTAATTTCAGTTCTGCTTCTCCTGTTACTACTGAATGATCATCACACAGTTTCGTTCTTTCCGAACCTAGGTACTTTCTCTTGCTATTCAGCTTAAATGTAGTTACATTCTTTGAAATCCATCCTGAATTTGTTCCAATATTCTCTTTCAGTTCAGTTCTTCCTTCCCCACACCATGACCTGTCCACTTAAGCTCTGTTTTGATAAACCAGACATGGAACAAGGATATTTTCTGGGGTGGCCTTAAGTCTTGCATCCCAGATTTGTACCAAGGCTGGGTTATGACTCCTTCCTGGGAGTAGACCACAATCACAGACAGCTTTCCAGAGCCTTGGTCAATGACATTGATATGTCCTTCTCTCTGGTAGAAGAATGTTGTTCAATATATCACAGCCTTTTGTTTGTTGTTTTAAAATTCTTTACTGAAGCCAAGATAAAGGAAATTTTTTGCATCCTTTTTTTTTTTTTTTTTTTTTCTTTTTTTTTAGCAAAACCCAGAAATCTTACCAGAGGAAATGGTTGCATTACTGAATATTGTTTGCTGATGGAAAATGCATGTAGTTTCTTCTCCTTTTCCCAAACACATCTCATTGGTAAAGGATTCTCTTCTTCAAACTACATTGTAAAGTGTTTCATACAATGAACCAAGTCTAACCTCTCCAAATTCTGTTTTATCCTCTATAAAAGTTGCCTTTAGCTTCTGTCCTCTCTCTCCTTCTTTCCCCACCATTTGGCAATAGTCCTCACTAATACACTCATGTTTAATGCAATCAGAATATCAGAATTCTGGAATGAAATATATCTCATTTTCTCTATAAACATACTCTCTCTGTCAGATGCTAAGCATCTTGAGATTAGCTTCCACTTCAGTTGTGGCAATTTTTAATCAAGGTATTGATTGAATGGAGCTTGAGATCTGGCTGTTTGTAAAATCACACCTAAGCTCCTACTCAGAATTTCTGCAAAAAAGGAAAACAAATGTTTCCCATGTTAGGGACCAGCAAGAGTGAGACTACTGCACAGGGGGAGAGGAGCTGGGAGCTTCAGGTGGTCACAGTAGAGGATTGCTGCAAGTTCCAGATATCTGAGCAGACCAGGATGCTGAGAAGAGCATCCCATCTGCAGTCCCAGACAAATGAAGGTAATGAATCCAGTCCAATGTGTGTCTAAGACACCCAGAGCAGCAGGAGACAGGCTGGAGGCAAGACTGGAAACCAGTCAACCAAATAGGTCCAAAATCCAGACAGGGCTAGAATGTATATCTATAGGATAGCTCAGGTAAGGCATAAAGACACAGACTGAGCTTAAACAGAGCTTCTAGAGAAATGGACAGAGGGTGCATGGAGTAGAGGTCCCAGTGTGAGGTCAGTCAGGACATTAAGGTCTCCTGTGCACTCAAACATCATGGTGGTACTGAAAAACAGTACCTACCCTTCTCCCAATAAATGCATAGATTTGACTAAAAGCAGCTCTAGAAAGGGAAATGATGAACAATATAAATTTGAGAAAGAGCCTTGAAATAGTGTATCCAAATGAATAACTCATTGACAGTGACCCCTGCATAGGCACCCACTCTGCAGGCATCCAACAGACAAAAGAACTCCTTTACCATTTTTATTAGTCTTATAGTATTTTAGGACTCTTACTATGAAAATATCATAACTATAATTTGTAAAATTATGATGTCAAACCTATAGTCTTTGACAAGAGTTTCATTAGGCTATGAATCCCCTGCCTCCAAAAAAACCAAAGCTGTGATTTACCAAAGATTTCCTTAATTTTTGCACCATTTTCCATTATGCCTAGATACAACCTGTAAAGAAACCTACTTGTTTTACTATATTAACAGTGATCTCCTAGTAGAGATCTTCTGCATAAAAATTTATCTAGCTAAAATGAAAGTTTGAAAACATAAAAATCAACAAGAATTTCTAACATTCACTTCAGTCTTCTGCCACTTTCTCTTTTTAAACTTACAGGCAATTTGATGCCATTTCTAGATTCGCAGTAATTGTAGGTGCTGGCTTAAGTTTTTACTGCCAAGAGAATCTCACCAAAGGTAATACAAGGTAGAAATATTGTGACAGTGTTTTCTGGTTCATTGGTAATGCAGGAGAAGGTAGATAGAGGCTGTAATGACAGGGGATGCATGTTTGGATTTTGAAGGATTCCTGGACTCACAGGTGGAAGAGCATGGTTTGAACTAGCAAGTAGATGTTCAACCTCTAGCAAGGGAACACCAATGGCAACTGCTTGATTGTGCTTGGAAGATGATGGGGCAGAGAAATAGGAAAAAAATGAACTCCTGTCAGATAATTGCCATGAGTTAGGAATGGTACTCGCCAGTGTAGTGTTCCCACTGAGACTCTCCAAACTATGCTGCCCCTCGCTCCCAGGGGGTGGGTTGGAGGAAGAGAATCAGAGGCACAAAAGGTAAAGATCACAGGCTGAGGTAAGAACAATTTACTGGACACAGCAATGAGATAAGAAAACAAACAGTAACAACAATGATATTATTAACAAAAGTGTACAAAAGAGAGAATGATTCACATGTAAAAATACTCACCACAGAGCTCAGTCCAATGCCACTGCAGCCAAGCTACCCCCACCACTCCCTCTGACTTGGAACTGGTGCTGCCCAACTTTTCCCTCCAGCTTGGAACTGGGACCTCCCCACTGCTCCCTCTGCCATGCTTATTCAACAGGAGGGAACCCTTCCTCCTCAGAAGGCACTCCCTTCCCCCTGCCCCTGGCAATGATGTGAAGTGGTATAGAATAATGTCCAGGTCCCGCCATGCCCGCTCCTGGCTATGGCAAAAATTGACCCTGTCCTCTCCAGAACCAGGACATAATTACATCTCTGAAGAAAACCTTTTGTCCTCTTATTAGCTTATACGGTAACATTGATGTTTTTTGGATGGTGCCTCCAAATATATGCATGCATCTTTTTTCTATTTCGCATTCCCTCTTTCCCATTTTCTGTTGACTGTGCTGACACAAGTCAATGACAGGTGTTACTATTAACTTCCATCACTGAAGTATTTTACATGAGGAAGTACAAAATCTGGTGACACAAACCTAAAGCATGACTGCAGTGCTATACAATTAAGACAAGCTTCATTAAAGAACAGTTTTCTCTCAGCTCACAGACTGAAGTCTACATTTTGTAACTGGCTACAGCTTCTGTCAAGAGAAAGCAGATGAGGATGTCATGATATTTTCAGAGTGAGAGTCCTAAAACACTAATACTAATAAAACCCAAAAAAACCCACCCTAATGATATACAGACTAATACTTCCCCTGCTGTAAGATGCAGCTTTAATTAAATATATTCACAGTTAACTAACTGCAGATTGGAGGGAGTACTGAGACTGAAACGTTGCCAGTGAAAGATAAACAGTGACAGCCAATGGTCACATTAAAAAAAGAAAACAAACCAACAAACCTGCTTTTTGGGCAGTGCCTGGAAAAAGGAAGGTGATCTGCAAAGTGATCCCGATTTCTGAAACTTAAAGCATAAAACATTGCTCAAAAATAAATAAACACCAGCAGCAGCACGCAGGGATACCAAATTTCAGATGATGGAGAGATCAGCTGCAGGGTAGAAAAGGTTCCCAAGACAGTCTTGCACTGCTTGGAAATGTCACCTCTCACTCATTCTCTCTATCTTTATTTAGCTTTCTCTTGAGACCTGCCAAGCCCAGTAGCATTTCCTCCAGAAGAATTTTTTATATGCCAAGGAGTTACTCCCAAAGGGAATGAGCCTTTATTAGGGAACAAAAAGGACATCTGGTTCAAATCAAATACTGGATCAGAGAGCAGGAATATTTTGCCTTTACTGATACTAGACTTCTGCAGCTCCCAGGGAACAGAATGGGGCACAGAATGCCAATTCAATTAAGCATCACTGTTGTTTCCTCTAACTCCAACAGGGAAGTTTGCTGTTGGAAGGGAGAGACTCCTGGGAGCCTCTAGTTCCTTCCTATATGACCTTGGGCAAGATTCTTCATATTCTCATGCTACAAATAGCTGGCAAGAGTGTTGAAGTCTTAATTAACATGGGAAAAACATGAAGGGGACTGTAGAAAAAGTGCAATTTTGTCACTATTACTTTCACATTTGGACTGGGTGATGCATCTCTTGCTCTTATTGATCACCTTCCAAAACTGTTTCAGTTTTAAAGAAAATGCAGTGGCTGTTTGAAAATGCTAATTTATGAAGTGAGAGCTATGCCACAACTAATTGAGTTAAATCTAGGAGATTGCTGAAAGAAGCAGTCAGGACTCCCATCTCCTCTCCACTCAAGTGCTGCCTTGTGTTCATAGTTTTCTGAGTGTTCCATGAGCTTGCAGTGCTCATTGAAAGCAGGAAAAAAGGCACCTCCACAGATCAAAGTGTGAATTGAGAGAACAGACCTGTCTTAATCAGATCAGCCGAGCTCTTGAGATAGCACATAGGTAACAGCAGGATCACAGTTCCAGGGAACTTGGGGTGGAACAAGGAACGGCACCTCCAGCCTGATACCAGTGAGCTCCCCTTGACCCATCTCAGGTTTATCCACAAAACTTCCCCTCTATCCAAGCAGACATCCCCACAAATGATTCAATTTTTGGATGAGAAGCCTGAGACGTGTAAATGTAACTTTTTTCAAGAATCGAGATGGAACCATCAGAAGTTAAGAGGTCTTAAAAAGCAAGAACAGTTTTAAAAACAAGCCCATGTTTGCCTGCTTGGCACCCCATAGTCCTGGAAGACATTCGGAGTGCTTTCCTTTGTTTACTCCTTTCAAAGCTCTTTCCAGAGAGATAGGCAGCTGATAAGTAAGACTGGATGGGTTGCACAGGAAAGTATAATAATAAATTTAAAGTCTCTAATAAATATTTAGACTATTCCTTCATAATCTTATTACGACATCGACAGTTTGCATGTTAACTACAGCAGATGAAGGACAAAAGAGAAGGGAGGAATTCAGTGGCATGTTTCAGAGGGAAAAAAGTTCATACTTTGCTCAATTTGCAATGCTCTATGTTTCTTCCCAGAGACAATTGCTAAGGAAAAAATAAAGTGGAGGAAAAAAGGTTGCTTTCTCTTTCAAAACAGAGTTTCAGATGGGTAGTTTTCTCTGCTGATCATTCTTCCATTTTCTCAATACTATTCAATCTTTTAGCAAAAAATTAGAGGGGACAAAGTAAAGGGAAGAGAAAAAAACTCCACTTCACATCAAAAATAAAAAAAATTAAAAAAAATCTTCTATCACCTGATCATTAACCCTTTGTTTGGCCTAGTGGAAAGAGAAGAACATGATCTCAAAATTGGATTTTTTTTTTTAATTGAAGTTATTTCACTGAAAACTGAATTTTGCTATTACAAAGTCACCTAGTAGAAAGGACTAGAATGAAAAATTCGTTTAGCAGCTGTTTTGGTCCAAGGCATATTTATGCTCTGTTATAATATTTGTAAAGTAAAGATTTCCCAGGAGAAAGGAGAAAAAATTCTTCCTCATGCTTACTTGTTCCATGAAATTCAAACTAGCTCCTACAATTACTGATGAATCAGATTAATAAACCTACAGAGCACAGGCATACTAACACGTGAATCCCTTTATTTGGCTTTAAATTAATCATTATGATTGGTTATCCTGTGGTATTTAGAAATTAGAAATTGTTCTTTCTAATTATCTCCCTTGCTTTTAGAAGAAGCCTAATGAGAACCAAACTATATTTCCTTGAAATTTTTTATTTTTGTTCTGCTTGTTCCCACCCTCTTTTGGAATCCGCTGAAGTTGGAACTTGTCATATTTGTTATATAATAATTGCATAATCTTCTATTTTTACCACCCTTAGTCCTTATTTTTAAGGTTCTGCTACTAAGGGCCATAAAGAAAAAAAGAAAACCAAAGCTCTCACTCCAGAACAGACACATTGAGTTGATCAGTTGAAAGGGCCTGTCAGGCAATATAGCAAAGACAATTCTATGTTTCACCCAGAAATAGCAGATCTAGGAGGTGTTCCGAAAACATCAAGAAGCATGCATTCATATTAGTTGATGGGACATAAGGCATGAGTCCTTCAGAGATCTGGCCTGTTATCTTCAAACTTGTGTTTGAAATAAATTTTAATTAACCCCAGAGGAAAGATCAAAACATTTAGCATCCCACTAAACCCATCATGAACCCCCTGGAAAGCAGAAGTTAACAAACATATCCCAGAATTAAGTACTTTGAAATTTTAGCAGGGAGAAATAGAGCAGACATTTTCTGACCCATATTAATAATAGTGTTGCTTCAGCAACAAATACAGTGTGTTACCCAATTCTATATGCAATGGCTCAGGTCCATTGGAAGCTGACCAGTTGCCCTCCAGTGAGCATAAGCATGCATCTACTGTTTCTGGTGCAACAGATGTGTTTTCTTTCCATGCTGTGCATCCACCCCAACCCAGATGGTTCTCTACCACTTGTCAGCTGCTGTAAAGTCCTTGCTCTGAACTGAGGAAAACCAGAAGCAAAGCTAAGCAGCGTAATCCTTACTCAGGAAAAGTACTGTAATACTGTTCACATAGGAATTAGCAGAGGCCTTTCTCATAGAAAAATGGAGTAGGCTGTTGATCTGTTTCTGCAGCAGATTGTCAGCAGAAATATATCAAGTAGTCAATTGTCCTTACGCATTTTCCTACTCTTGTCATGCTCTTTTCTACTAATTGCACATGTTTCTGGAATCTGAGATTTTTTGAGACAGAATTCATTCAGGACAGAATGGAAGAGGAGGTTGTTATCCTTAATGAATAAACCAAGCAGCAATAATGACTGGGACCTTGAACTCCATTTCATTTCTGTGTAAACTACAGAATTTTTAGGCATATGTGTGTTTTTTTTTCTTTTTTCCCGTCCCTTTTCCCCTTTTGTAACTTACACTGTCTCTAAACTTCCAGTGGCAAAACAAAGTAAAAAAAATCCAAAAAAACTAAACACAAAATCAACACTAAGCCTATTAGTATGCAGCCTGTAATCCAGGCTGGGTAAAATTTCTAAAAGATATGAGAGTTATTTCTACATTTTATTCACAGTATCAGACTTGCTGGGCTACAGTGGTCGTGAGATTAGCAAGGCTGCAGTCTCCAGGATGAAACAGGACAAATACTGAAACTTTGTGTGCTTGCACAGTGATGAGCCCCATGCTGCTCTGCTAAATTGCTCTTTGTACTCCAGCTGATTAAGTGAAATCAGGAAAAATGGAAGAGCATTGACAAGATCAGTGCTTCCAGCTTCATTGTCCCTTCCATTAGTGAGGTGGCCCATTGACTCATTAGGCTCATGCATTAAGTGGCCAATTTACCTTTAATGTATTTAAAGTGTCAGATAATTCATGAACAGCTCCATCCCCAATGCCACAGGGACAGGACAACTGGAGGCAGTAGCTTATTTAGCTGTCCAAATCTTTCCCATACTGCATTCAGCTCTGGTGTCTCCAATGTAAGAAGGACATGGATGTATCGGAGAGATTGCAGAGAAGGCCATAAGATGATAAGAGGGCTGGAGTATCTCTGTTATGAAGACAGGCTGAGAGAGTTGGGGTTGTTCAGCCTGGAGAAGAGAAGGCTCCAGGGAGATATTCTAGGAGCCATCCAGTACCTAAAGAGTCCTACAAGAAAGCCGGAGAGGGACATTTTACAAGGGCATGTAGTGACAGGAGAAGGGGTAATGACTTTAATCTGAAAGAAAGTAGCTTTATATTACATACTAGGACGAAATTCTTTGCTGTGAAGGTTTTGAGGCACTGGAACAGGTTGCATAGAGAAGTTGTGGACTCCCAGTCCTTGGAAGTGTTCAAGGCCAGGTTGAATGGGGCTTTGAGCAACCTGGTCTAGTGTAAGGTGTCCCTTTCCATGTCAGGGGGATTGGAACAAGATGATATTTGAGCTTCCTTACAGCCCAGACTATTCTATGACTCACTCATTCCCTTTAGGACCTACGTGATTTTCAGTAGGTCCACAGACAGTCAAGGGAACACACACAGAGAAATGTTTCAGACACCTGAATCTTATTAATACATTTGCTGAGCATAAAACAATTCACAGGGTTGCAGAACTAAATGCATTTAGCTCATACATGGCTTTATATAAAATGTGGGAAGCTTTACAGCGTCACAGGTTGTGATTTTATTTATAAGATGACTGGGATATTGTGATTACCATCAGAAGGGCTTCTTCCTTTATAAACAGCCACATTTTGGAAAAGAAATGGTTAACATTCATTTATTCATAGTTTCAGTTACTATGACCCAGAATGAGTCATGTTTACAAGTAGTTGTGTGATTCTCCAGAGCATTGATTAATTTTTATGCAGCTTTGAAAGCTGTCACAATTTTCAAATTTTGCACCAATATGAAATAAAGTAACCAAATCACTCCTAACTTCAGATACTAAATTGAGGTAATGCAGTTAACCTTATAGCAATACTTTCTTGGATTCACAGTTTGATGAAGCATAGGTCAGGGACTTACAACCTTTGCCCAGAACCGGTCAAGATTTCCTTTTATTTTTAAAAAACCTATTAATAATTCATATTCATGTACTGAGCAATAATTTGTTGTATCAAACTTCAAAATCAGGGTAAATATAGCAGATGTTCTGATAAACATCTGTAACTCTTGTTAAAATAATAAAAACAAAATTGGTTTTTTTGGAAGGTCAGCCTAAATGTCACCTTCTATCTGCCTTATCCTCAAAGATAGGATTTATTTAGAGAAACAATTCATATGAAACTGTTTAGTGTCATAAATTCCCAGTCCCAAAGCTACCAAGAGTGTCTCCTGGCTAAATATCCTACCCGGCTCTCTTACAGCTTTTCTGGTTTGTCCTGTGCTTTAGAAGGAGCTTTGCATTTGTTATCTTTAGTATTTTAAACAAAGGCATCAACACTTCTTTTTTAAAAAAAGAGAAGGACATGCTACTTTGAAAAACTGGCACTTATACTGTGCTCTGCTCAAACATGTTGTGCCTAATGAATGAAATACAATGTGCAAAAAGAACAGCTTGGGTAAGGCTATATATGCAAAAGTGATTTTCTTCTGGCAGCATAACAGTTTATTGCTTGTTAGTCATAAAACTACAGCAATTTACTTCTCAGTTGAAGACATCTAATATTGGTTATCACCATACTTCAGCAAACAGGCAGAAACCATAATGGAACCAACCATTTTTAACTGTACAACCAGACTTTCAAGAATCTTGGCACAAATTTTGAGACAAGGATTCCTGTGGTCTCAGCATCACACTTACATTGCCTACTCCACTGAGCATACAGAAAACAAGTCAGCTTGCCTGCAAGAAGCAGTCTTGTCACAGTAAGTCAGAGCTTGACACAGGGTGATTTCTCCTGTGGAGAATCTGAATACAGCCTTAGAAACAAAAGAAGCAGTGTTAGTTCAGATCTCTTATCTAAATTACATTGGATGTTTAGAGACTCCAGACACACAGAGTAGGTCTAGACAAGTGAATCTTTACAAAGGATAGTCACAACCCCTTGGATGCCAGCAAGTATTTTTTTTACTCTCATTCTTTATTTCATTGTTTTAATTCTCCCAGACAGACTATGATGTTAATATCTATTTGATTTACAGGGTTTTTAAAATGTCTTTGCATAGGAGATATTTTAAAATATTTAAGATTATGCCAGTGGGACAGCATAAGAGGGGAAAAAATTGATATTTATTCTAACTTACATTGTCAGCTTAACGGAGAAGAAGTAGTACAAAGCCCATAGGGATCCTGAGCTACTCAGAGGTGAGTAAGCATTATTGCTGTACAAAGAATGTCTGAACGTATCTTTGAAATTTTGGAATATCTGACTATTAGTTATTTCGTATAATAAAAGTCTTAGGAGACCAAACTGACCAAACCCAGTTATTTTAGTGTCATTAGTAAATGGAAGAATGCAACCATGGATCCGTTACCAACCCTGGTGTAGTTCAGTGCTGAAGCATTCCTATTGCAGTTCACAACTGTTCAAAGACCTCAAATATATATCCCATTTCTGTCATAATGTATAAATCAAAATATTTCTAGCAATTTCATGTTTCCTTTTGAAGGGAGCTTGCAAAAAGGAAATGCAGTCCCAAAGCCATCTTTTGAATGCAATACAGAGTAAATGCTTATACCATGATGATAGTAAAACTGTCAGCGTGAAGCATTCTGAGATAACGACTTCATTAAATACTTCGGTTTAAACACACACACACACACACACACAAAGGACTTTAATAACTATTCATAATAAATATTGATGCATAAATCAGGATGTATATTGCAAAGATCTTATAAGCATTAGAAATACACAACATAAAATACCATATCTCTGTTTCTCATTTGGAATAACATTTAATGAAATAAGCAGAGGAAACAGAAATAAGGATTTTTACTAATATAAAGTGAGTTGTTTATCAATTTCATTACTTATTTCATTGCAACCTACTAATCACCTTCTCAAGTGCTATATATCAAGATTACAGGTTAAAGTCCAGAGTTGCAATAAGGATTAGAGCTGTATTTTATGGCTTGATAGTGGTATGCTCCCTTTTTTTGTGCCTTCTGTGTTTAAGAGGCAGTATTTTCTTTGGCTGTAACATCAAATAACCAAAAATTAGCCCTCTGGCTTGGAGCACAAGCATCAGCCTCAGAGCTAGGATTTACTTTGCAAAACAAGAAACAGAGGTAAAAGTGAAAAGAGATAAGAAGTACAAATCTGGCTTTAGGGTGATTGTGGCACACTTACTGCATGCCCTTCAGAATTCTCACTGTGGAGAAGAGCCAATACAAAGCATCCTTGGAGTATAATTCAGCAGAGTCTTTTGTATAGCTGCCCATTTCTGGCATGGTAGGTTAAGTTGTATGTCCAGCTAGCTAGCTGCACTTCAATTCTAAGGGCTCTAGGTGATAAATTATCATTCACTGGTATTATTCCAAATCAGTGTGAACAACTTTGGCCAGAACTTCTGCTCCTCTCTGCCCACAAATGCATCCTAAATCATTATCAGATTATCTATCCTTAATGGGCAGTCTGTTGACCTAATCAGGCAGCATGTAATTTGTCTGCATAATATTCTTCACCCATCTGTGTGACAGATAACCTGAACTCTTCAGATTTGTCCAGTCTTTTCTTGGGCAGTTCCATTGGAACACTTGGATTATCTTACTGCCTTTGTTAGGTGTAGCAAACTTAGATAAAGTTTAGAAGGTTTATCTGTTGAGTATATGAATGGCATTTTGCTTGGGATATAAAATATAACACGAGTTTGTAAATGGACTAAAAATATTTGTAATTATATGAACAAAGGTGATGATATTCAGTGGCCAGACAGACATTTATCCTTTTAAAGTTCTTATTCTGAAGGTGTCTTTTAATGGATAGCTTCTTAAGCATCGTAAAGAATAAATCCAACATAAAATCATATAAGTAATTTGTGCTTCCTTGTAGGTATGTTTTGGCAGTGAACCATGAATTCATGAAATAGACCATATAAAATAAATAATGATTAATGATCTATTTGGATTTTGACAGGTTCACAACAGAATATTTGATCTGTGAGGTTTTCATAAACTCTGCTAGACATGACCTAGTGAAAAAATCCTTTTCAACTGTGGTACCACTCGTCAAATGTGCAAATAAAAGGATAATTGTGGATACAATTCCAGTTTAAATAAGATGGATCCAAATCAAATATCTGAGATATAAAATAGAATAGGAACTAAATAGTACAGCTTAATTCATGGAAGTATTTAGCCTGCAAAGATCCATATTCTCCCTCAAATCTTCAGAGAATTCTAATTTCTTCTCTTGAGCATACTGCAAATCACTTCTTGTGGGGCCAGAATCACTAAAGATGGATATTATTTCCAGCAGAAACTTGGAAACACTGGTTCCTTAGTTCTAGCTGTAATTATTCAATGTTTTTGCATAGGATATTCTTGGTTCAGTCTCTGGGATGTCAGTACATATCACGGCAGTCATGCATTCAGTGTCATGGAAAATGAAGTTAGGGCCAAATAGAATAGCTCTGTAGTAACTGTTTAATTAACTCAGAGAGAACAAGTTTAAAAAGGGCCTGAGTGTTAAGCAGCTAACCTCCCAAAACATGTCATCTTATCTTTTTTTTGTTTTGATAATGATTTATGGCTGTGATTCTTGTGTAGCGAGTAACAGCAATACTGCCCTGGGCCATATGTTATGAGACGTAAAGAAAACAAGCCTGTCCAATAATTGTATTCCACTACGTTACACCACAGATGTGAATACTATAGCAAGATAAAATACATAGTAAGACATGGAGACTTAGCTACCTTCCCTCCCCTCCTCCTTTCAAGGTACAGAGTGAATCCCTCTTCACAGAGTACAAATTCAGATTCCATTCTTCAAGATTATGCATTTTAAAAGTCATTAGGAATGTGTTTGACTGACCTCATATAGCCCTCTTCTTAGTATGGGACACAGGGCCTTAGCTCAGCTATTACAGTGTGAAGCTGTAAGTGATACTGGAAATATTTATAAGGTTTGTGAAGTGACATATACTTCTGTTGCATCTCTGCTTTGGATGAGACTGTGATTAGCTTTATTCAGTTTTCTTGCTTAGTTAAGCTGCCAAGAAAAAGCAGTAACATCAAAGTCCTTCAGTACCTTGTTTAAAGATGACTTAATGGCAGGAAAGATACCAGACTGTTCAGCAGACTAATGGTAACATCCATCCCTACTTAAATGGATTTCTATTATATTATCTAAGTTTTCTTGAGAGCATACATACATATTTATACAGACTGATAATTTCTATAATGTTTGTCCATACACAGGAAGGTTAGAAATCATTAGAATTACTGGGAGATACGCTTGCTTGCTCTATACGTGTGGTACAAAAATCATAACCAACATGGGATGTATTAGGCATCTTCAAAGGGCTCCATAAGCTGTTCATAAAACCATTAACATTTTGTTTAAAATAATAAAAATAAGAAAACTGTCACTGCCCCCTATGGATGAAGAACTTGCCTGATGATACGAGACAGGGTAGACTGGAAAGATACCATCAGTGTGTAATGCTTGGATTGAATGTGCAAAAAGCCTATACATATATGCATAAATATGATGGGGTTCCAATTTCACTTCCTTACAATGTTCTCTAGTTACAATATATAATAATGACTGGAATATTATACAGTTCCCCGTCCTTTGCAGAAGGATCACTGGGTTACACTGCTAAAAATCAAGGGCATGGTTGAAGTGGTAAGTGGGAGGAAAACACAGCAGGTGCAGAGGACAGCAGAGCAAGAGGTCCAGGACTAAAGAAAGCTGTCCTTGTCCGGAGAAAGGAAGCAATTATCTTCAGCACTCTGCAGACAGACAAAGCACTGTTACTCACAGTGTGAGTAAGGCTCGCTTCCAGTTCCCCAGAGATAAAGATTCATTGCTCAGTAGAGACATGCCTATTGAAACTGGTTTATTTATAAAAGTAACACTTTTAAACTGGAAACAGCAGACAGAGCTAGGTAGCTAAAATACACTCAGCATAATAGAAAACAGATGTTTTCGATTACAAGACCCAGCTGTAAGATCAGGGGACATCACCTACATTCAGCATTGCCAAGTTCATGTAGTTTCATATATTATCTTTAAATTGAATAGTCATCCAGCTATCTCTAGTGTGCTTAGATTTATAAAAATTGTAATTTGGTGGATAATATTGATTATTATTATTATAATTCTCATTGGAACTATTTGTATGTCCATAACATGGAGCTAAAATAAGAACAATGAGGGCAAATACCAAGAGACACTGTTCTTTTATTTTTAATGCTGCTCTATAACTGCAAGGGAGATTCGGTGAATGTCTTCCAGGTGTTCAAGCTCCACAACTTCAGCTACTTTCAGTACACAGTTAGTTTGTTTTTTCTCTAATCCATTGACCTAAAACATGATTCTGTATGCATTCTAAAGAGAAGTTCCTTTTTTTTTTTTTTTTTTTTTGGGTAAATTATCAAAGTCTGCCCTCAGTTACCGTAGCATAAATCAAACTGTTAAAGCCTAGACAAAGATGGTTGTTTCTGGTGTCACTGGGATTTGAACAGTGCAGAGACTTCATTATGACTTTCATCTGAGAAATAGATCTCCAAACAAATCAGTATGAACTATGACTCAGACATTTACTTTCATTTAATTGTTCTAAACAATGTAGAAGGATGCTTATGTTCTAAAATACTTGTGGAAGTTGTTTAATGTATACAATAGCCAAATTTAGAGACAGCAGCAGCTGAACATTATCTAATAGAGCAATAAGCTATCTAGTTCTGATGCATACTGTTGATTTTCCAGTAGGTGCACACATCACCTTTGCACTTCATGAGTTTCAGACAGCTAGTAATGATCGCAGCACTGTGAATCCACGGACACAGGTTTATATCATTTTAAGCAGTAGCTTTTTTCTCTTAAACTGATGGGAATAACCCAGCAGTTATAAGATATATCAGTTATATCTGAAAGTTCCATCTTCAAAGGAAAAGGCTTTCAGCTTTGGAAATAGGAGCAACATGCAGCTGGAGATAAACCCAGATTTGCTTAGCAGAAATTTAAAAAAAATAATTTCCCAGTCAGCCTTTTTTCAGTAACCAAGTATGACTTTGAATGCAGGTAGTTCTTCTGGTAAAGAGCCATTTAATTTAATTTCATCTCATTTCATCTCATCTCACTATTGTGACACATCACCTCCCTCATTGTTCGGGGGTTGGGAGGTATCCTTTGGAGTGCCATGCCATGCACAGCCCAAGGTAGTTTTCTCACCCCCCACCAAGCACACGAGCCAAGTGGTGAGCTGTGTTTAACAAATTGCAGCCCTTTGCCATTTCATTTGAAGACATGTGGGAGTTAAGAATGCAAGCCCAGATTTTTCTGAATTGTTTTGGACTACAGCAACACGAAGAAGCTGCAACTTGGAATATTCTGTTCATGTGCATATATGAAGGTATCATCACTCATGTTCCAGTATTTTATGAGGTGTGTAATCCATAGGTCTCCTCACAAACCAGTAAGTTGGAGGAAAACTATGGGCTCCATTTCTTTTAATTAACATTCATTGCAAAACAGTAATCCCTCAGAGACTCCAGTTTAACTGTCTTAGAGGGAAAAGAAAGTTTACCCTTTGCATTAGTTCCCCTTACACTAACTTTCACTTAGTCTCTTTCCTAAGCACAGTCGTCCCTGGGATCTGCTACTCCTCTGAAGAAAGGTGACAGCTCTGAGGGTGATGAGGTACTTCAAACCATACCTCAACATCAGAAGCACATCTAGCAACTGGAAGTGTTGGAGTCTGGGAACTCTCCATGTCTTGTCCTTTGTCACGTCCATGTACTTTCAGCATATGCTAAGCTGGAAGGGACTCAAAAGGATCATCGAGTCCAAACCTTAGCCCTGCCCAGGACCATTCCAAGAGTCACACCATGTGCTTCAGAGTATTGTCCAAACACTTCTTGAACTCTGCCAGGCTTGGTGCTGTGATCACTGCCCTGGGGAGCCTGTTCCAGTGCCAACCACCCTCTGGGGAAGAACCTTTGTCTGACATCCAACCTAACCCTCCACTGACACAACTTCAGGCTATTCCCTTGGGTCCTGTCACCAGTCACCACAGAGAAGAGATCAGTGCCTGCCTCTCCTCTTCCCCTCACAAGGAAGTTTTAAAGTGCATTATTTCTCCAAGAAAAGCACTTAACCAAGGAGAGTAAGAGTCTATATATCCTAAACAGTAAAATAACCCCCCAAAAGTGGAACCCTGACCTCAGGAGGATATGTTATAACCTGAACTTCAAAAGTAAAACTAGCACCCAGAAATTCAGTGGCTGTTCAGTTTTTCTTATTAAGTCAAACATATTAATAAGTAAATATTTAAATCAAAGAACCATCATCAGGAAACCTTTCAGACCAGGGAACCGTTGAGATAAATGTGGTAAAGAAAACTAATTCTCTCTCCTTTACCACATAGTGAAATAGTCTAGCTTTGCACCAGGGACTAATTGCACAGTAGTTCATTTATGACTATGTCAAAGAGTGGTTTCAAACCCTACTGAGAAATTTCAGAAACTATTGACATCCAACTCTTTCTATTCCATTTAGCAAGAGACCAGTTTTAACCTTGCTTAGTTGTATAAAATGTTCTTTTCCTGGTTTAAGGGTTATAATAATATTTTGATTTTACCTTTGGATGACAATTCAGCTAGTAGAAGATTGCCAAAACCAAGCATTAAAATACATCTATGAGTCAGCTGCAAAGAATGCAATGGGGGAAAAAAAAGTAATTTAAAGAGACATATTTTTACATTTAAACATTTAAGCTACCTTGAATATATTTTTGATATGTTAATCTAGAAACATGAGGTACAGTAACTTTTTTCTTTTTAAGGGACAGATACATTAGAATTGGGAATTTTACACTGAGCAAAATTCTATTTGTTTAATCAAATTCAATAGCTGACAAATGGTTAGTATCAAATTCCATGTAGACTTTCCATGGCCAACCATTTCTACCCTCACAGATCATTTAGGTCTTAATATATTTATCCTCACAGTTATCCCTTTGAGGCAGGGCAGTGATTACATCTGAGTTCCCAATGTCTCACAACAAGTCTAGGAACAGAAATCTGGCACTGTTTGCTCTGTCATAGTAATTTCTTTGTGACAATAGTCTTTCACATTACACAGTTATTTTATATTCAGCCCCCCAGCACTGATAGAGCCAGACTTTGTTTACAGTTTATTCATCAGAACTGTTGAAATCAAGGCACAGGAATAACCACCCAGGCAAAACTGAGGCAGCACAACAGTCAGAACTAGATCCCAGAGACCTTGCCTTTCATACGTGCATTTTATCTTCAAATCAAGCATCCTTTTTGACATGAGAAGTAATAGAAATCATCTAAAGCATGCCCTACTAACATGCCCTACTAACATGCCTGTTCATGAGTAATATCACTGAAAAAATGAGATGATTTCCAGCTGAAGAACCTGTTGGTATTACTGTGTATAGAAATAACTGAGAAAATGGAGGGTATTTAGGGAGATGAGCAAACATCTAAAAGACATTGGCTCTAGTTCTATGTTTTGTACTAGTGTAGCAAAGCATGCTGTCTGCTTGATATTTCAATTGTCTGTCTGAAAACAACAAGAATTGTGAAACTTGTCTGGCATTGTGAAGTTCTTTGGAAGCTGAAATAAAAAAGTGTCATACAAAGAAGACCAATATTTTCAGTTAGAAAGCACTTCCAAGAAAGAAATGTACTCAGTTTGGAGATGGGAAATACATATTTTAAATCAGACAGTGCACTTGTCCTGGATTTCCCCCTATCTCAGACAACTTGTCTAATCTCCAGATGAACAGCTTTATCCACAGTATTATCATTCAAATTGAATTCTGGAAATAAGAAAAGACATCTTTATTGAAGCTCTTATTTCAGGAATAGTACTGGTTTCAGATAACAAATATTTCTAGCAACCTGCCTTTTTACTCTTTCATTACCTTTACCCTCAAAATGAGCAAAGAGATCCCAACAAACCTTACCCCATTCTGTTGTACAACAAGAGACTAATTTTTAATGATGACAAGGGGAAAAGGCTATTCTGAGAATGCCACTTAGGCAGATACCAAAGTTTAAGTTAAGTAATTCTAACAATAACACTAAATTGAGACACCTGGAAGAGTTTGATTCCATGCTCATGCAGTTTTTTAACAACTGTTTTTCTGACAATATTTAAGGATGAAACTTTAGAGCTTTACCTCAAAAGCAAAAGGAAAAAAAAAAGCAAAAGCAAAAAAAGAAAGGAAAAAAAAAATCATTGTAAGCAGCTGCTTCCCAAGAGTATTCCATGATTGCGTGTGTGTGTTTTCCCCTCAGAAACATCTACACAATGCAGAAAGATAGGGAACTATTGATTCATATCAGCCCCTGCTGATACACAATCTAGTTCATGTCTGCACTAGTAACATCTGCCTGTGTCAGCTCAGAGAGACTGTAGCATCTCAAATGAGCTGTTAGCATTGCTCCCTGAAGAAGAGAGTCAAGGCTGAAGAAACAATGTGCTTGCATTAAGATTTTTACGTTTGTGTGATGGTTTTTTCAAACTTCAGTATCCGTTCTCTTTCTCTAAATCATCAAGCTCATAATCAAATTAATAAGGAAAGCAAAGTAAAAATTAACTAATGATGCAGTAATATTTTATGTACAAGAAACCCAAATCTCAGCAAAACATCAGAGAACTCTAAAGTATTCTTTTCTGTTCTGAAACCTTCCTTGCCTTGAAATAACTAACTTACATAGGAAAAAGTATTTCTGGACAATACAGGAGATTGGTTGTCCCAAAGAAATACAATGAAATCGTGAATAATTACTTAGGAACAAGGAGTAATTAGAATAAATTCCTTGCTTTATAAAACAGATAGACCAGTAATGAGGAAATATATTTAGATCATTCTTGACTGAGGAGACAATAAAGAAACTAAAGATGAACAAAATAGCCAAGGTTTTAAAGAGAAAGGAATATGGCAATTGGTCAGAAGAGTTAGTGAAAAACCATGAGTTCCTAGAATCATTAAAACCTCTGAAAATCAAAAAAGAAAAATAAATAATAGTAATATAATCCAATGAACCATAATGTCTAATATTAGAAAAAAGTAGGGCAATGTTATAGGAAAATTGAAAAAAATCAGGAAATTGATATCTAAAAGAAATCTAGTTGTAGTCACTAGCAGCTTCTTGGGATAAAAACTATCATGCAAATGATAGACAAGTGGCCTATCCTTACCAAAGAACATGATAATATCAAAAAAAAAAAAAAAAAAAAAAGAGAGAAATCCAGCACAAATTGAACAAACGCACTCTTGGGAATGAACTAAGACTATAGAAGTGAACCCAGAGGAAAGGGATCAAAACAGTCTCATGAAGGATATCTTTACACATGCATGAGTTGCTCTTAGCAAAATTCACAGAACAACCCTCCTCCTAATATTCTGTTGTGACAAGATGAACATAAGTCAAGTATCCTGACTTAGATATCTTAATTCAGTAGAGCAAATTTCTTCAAGACAATCGAAGTACACAGGAACCAGTGCTAAAAACAGCTTCAAAACACTTATCCACAGCTGATGTCACTCAAGAGAGAAAATGTGCTACCAACAACAGTGGAATTCACCTGTTCCAAAAATCAATAGTGCTCATATTCATATTCACACATAGAAGCTGCCCAGACCTTCTCTGCTACAAAGTGAGGTCTGTGGTGTGGAATGCAGATAAAAAAGAAACACTGCCAAATTTCACTGAAGATGCATCTCTACATGAGGATTTAACAGTGCTCAACACTAACACATCCTTTTTGCTTTCTGTAAAGCTGCTTTCTGGGGAGAACAGGATATGGCAGAGATTCTCCATGTAACATCCTAGTTTAAGAGCTTGGTGGCTTATCTGGAATAAGTGACATCATTGGTCTTGCCTGAGGGACAGTCTGATTGATAGACTTCTTTATCACAGAATGTGAAACTCAGCTTGGAAACAGAATACAGGACTCAGTCACACTGTCAATAACAAAGAACATCTCATCTATGACCCTAACCATACCAAGACAGCTGTTGGAAAAAAAGTGTGTAAGTGGGGGCAAACATTATATCCAATGGAGAACATTGCTACCGAGTAGGTCTTGAACCAAGTTCTTTGTCTAAAAACCACCAAGCATCAGCTCAGGGACTTTGCTATCACACTGTTTCAGTGTGCCTTTTGTCTACTCTTTCTAAGAATTAAAGCCTGCTGTTGTGAGGATGTCTGTAAGGGCTTTGAGAGCAAGAAAAAACAGTGCATTTTAAATTGATTGTTTGGGAGGAATACCTTTAACAACACAGCCCTGAGAGTAACTTAAATGAGGCAGAAGTGACACATCTCGTATAAGGTTTCGTATGTGAACCATCAGTGTCAAGTACTGCTCTACAGTCAATATTCACTGCAGAGCTGAAAGGCTTAATTACATAGAAGCCTATTGTATTTTGTGTTTGAACTGAAGAACAACCATCAATCAGTTTTCTAAGCACACCATTTCAGACTGGGATAATAGAAATACAGTGTCAACACAAAGTTCTTAAACAGATGCTCAGTGAGGAACAGGACTAGGCTGAGGATTTCTTTTGCTGTTAACCCATATAACCAACAAGCTGATATCTGTGTCAACAGTGATCAGCTTGCTGGCCAAGTGCAGCTTATATTTATACCAGATTTATTCCAGCAAAAGAGGATAATATGGCTCATATTTGCAAGCAATAGTCACAGCCCCCAGGTTGGAACTGGTTCAGATCCACTCTCAGAGTTGCAGCTCCCACTGTAGTTAAGGAAAACTTTCTCTCTGTATTTGTACCAATGTAATCAATTAAAGAATTTGACTTCCAGCCCAAGATTTCATTGGATTATTTTGGCTGTGCTTAGTTGACAGACTGTGGTACCCCTAGTAGTTCTGTGTATTTGAACAGATCTATTAAAAGAAATAAAAGGATATCACAGTAAAGTGTGTGATAGACTACTAAAAATTCTATTTCAGTAGCAAGAAGCAGCATGTCCCTTCATACAGGTACCTTGTGTTCTACTAATCTGGAATATTAGTGGGCAGATCAAACTAAAGCAGAGTCAGTCCTCAGATGAACAAGTAAGAATTGAATTTCATTGTAGTCCCATCAGATCCCTGGATCTGTATCTCTGGATCTCTGGATAAAGCCTTTACATTATGATAAACATGAGCAAAGGCATGAAAAACAAAAAAATTGGCTCTGGATGAGCCACATATATTTGATTAAAAAAATCAATCTGGCCTCTATGCAAAAGTAGAATTAATTTTAGATTTTTTTCAGCTGTCATCAAAGAAAGGACAATGTAAGGTCATATGGGGGTTTGTTTTGGTTTTTGGGTTTTTTTTGTTTGTTTGTTTGTTTGTTTTTTAGATTGCCTGCAATATGAATTTTTTAGTTGCGGCTATTCTCAGCAAAAATAACTTACAGAGTCTACAATGTCTTCTATCAGACCTCACAGCAGCTTTTTTTCCCCACACCTACAGCAATGCACATCCAGAGCCAGACATCTCCCCCACAACATTTGCAGAGCCTGGCGCCTCCTGCTGCTCTCCCCACGGATTAGCAGACCAAGAAGACATTGCACTGCCCAGGTCTGATGTACCAGCCACATCAGTGATAACAAGATAGCTCACATCTTTAATGGTACAAGGGAGAGAACATCAGCTATGGGACCTAGGGAGCTAAGAAGCAATGAACTAATTAACAAAATCCATATTAGAGAAAACACCATGCTGAGAATAGGACTGACCTGGAGATCTTCACTACATCCTCCATTCTGCACCACAGAGTCTGGAATTCTAAGGTGCCTCAGCTTGCCAGCAGTGAAAATCACTTGTGAACATCCCATTCAAGCATGGTTTTAACAGCAATGTTGTTTTGCCTTTCATAATATCATATAGGACAAGGCAGCAACATATCACTCTATCAAAATACTGCACTGCAGATAAATTTTGTCCCAGCTTGTCATTCTGCTATCTGATCGTCCAAAACATTATTTTCTGAATTCCTGCACTATGAAATTTCACAATCAAGAGATTAACAACTCGTGACTGCATTTCCAGAAGTAATAATATTAACGAATGAAAATGCATGAATCTAATTTCTGGTTTTCTGGTTGGCTTTGCTGTTTGTGGTTTGGGTTTTTTTGTTTTGTTTTGTTTGGTAAGTTGGTTTGGGTTTAGGTTTTTGTGGGTTTTTTAAACAATTATAACAAAGGGAAATACTGTGGTTAGACAGAAAACAGCCATTGAAATTTCTGGATTATCTGAAACTTGGGAATCTAAACCTCAGCAAATAAACTCATTTATTTCTAGTAATTTTCTTTCCACAGCTAGTAGTAGACTGATTTACTGACAAAAGCAGCTATTTTTCTCCATGATGTGATACAAAATAAATAAGGTTCCTTTATAATACAATGCACAGAATTCAATATAATGCTACTGAGACAAGAGAGCACCTGCAAATGAACCAGATGTTGTTAGATCATGAAGATGACTGAGAAATATACTTTAGTACAGTTCTCATTTAGATGTTAGCAGTTGGACAGAACATCTGGTGCTGGGAATTCATCAGCTATTCTTCATCAATATGCTTTCTAACAGACTGGTCTAGGGGTGACTATGAATGCTGATCGGTTTTCCTTAGATGCCAAGGATGTCACAATATGTAAGGAGAATATAAAGAAGGAGGAGAAATAAGACAGGGATGTGAGCAACCAAAAGGAACATAAACAAGCAGGTAAACAGAAAAATAATTGTTGGAGGCAGGGAAGAGGCAGGTAATACACATAAATTAAATGTATTTTAACATCAGAAAATTCAAAACTGATATGAAAATAGGAAAAATCATTATATGAGCTTCTTTTGGCAAATAAAGTTCCACAAATAGCAGTATAGAAGCATCTACATTATGGCAGACTTGGGACATGCATGTATTTTTACCTGTGCAAAACTTTTATTACTATAGTCTATTCTGGAAGCTTTGCAATCAGTGTCTTGGCAAAAAGACCAGCACTGCCTCCACCACTTCAGAGGATGGATAAAAATCAAGAGACAACTCTCATGCCAAGTATGCTCATGTGCTCGAGCAATAAATTTCTTTCTTTTCTACTTAAGCTTTAAAGAAGGCATGAGAGTTACCACAGTTATGCCTATGCTTGTTTTTCACTGGAAGAGGAGCATTAGAGTTTCTTCAACCATGTGGCAAATTGCCCTGCAAAATTCTAAGGCTTTGCTTCGGGACCTCACTCATGAGGCTGTTCCCACACAACTGGTGACTGACGCTTTCACTTTCTGTTATTCTCATGTTTAGCACTACAGCAAATTACTTACTTTCTGAGTGTCACAGAATCACAGAGTGGCTGAAATCGGAAGGAATCTCTGGAGGTCATCTGGTCCAATATCTCTGCATAAGCAGGGTCATCTAGAGCTGGTTGCCCAGGACCAGGTCCAAACAGTTTCTGAATGTCTCCAAGGAGACTCCATAACCTCTGTGGGCAACCTATTTCAGTACTCTGTCATCCTCACAATAAAAATGTGTTTCCTGATGTTCAGAGGGAACCTCCTATACTTTTGATTGTATGTATTGTCCCTTGTCCAGTCAATGGTCATCACTCCAAAGAGCCTGGCTCCATTTCTTTGCACTCTCCCTTCAGTTATTTATAGACATTGATAAGATC
>VWZG01006158.1:101082-117909 GCA_013396735.1 Grallaria varia | reverse complement strand
AAAATCAATCAGTGTGAAATTATGAGAATTCCAAGTTTTATTCATAATATATTTCCCAGTGATATGTACAATCAGAAAGATTTCTTGCTTTTAGAAGCAAATATTTTAAGAAGTACAAGTTGTCTGTAAACTCACTTTGTTTTTGTTTTCTTATGATAGTTTGTTGAATAAATAAGCTTGCATTTCATTCCATATAACATCATTCCTATAGAAGGAACATGGTCTTTAGTAAAATATTAGGAGACAAGCTGAAACATCTTTTGTGGAATCAGACTTAGAAAGAGGGGGGTGGCAACAAGGGAAATAAAAATCCTGATATTTTAAAATTTGAAATATTGAAATCTGCTTAAACAAATAAAGAGTAACTACATCATCTTCTTTTTTTATTCGCAGCATCTCTCTTTTTGATTTCACCTTTAAATTTCTGATGGTTGGAAACAAGATAAGCAATCACAAAAATGAGAGCTTAAATGCAACTTGAATTGGCTTTATTTATTGTAACCACATCATTTTACTTTGTGGTAATAAAATGTAACTCTTATTCCAGAATTCCTATACAGTAATGAACAAACAAACCCTATTGTTTTTAAGCTGTATGGTATCTCCATAGTAAAACGAATATTCAGGGCAATTGTTTTTTTTTAATACTTATTCTCTGAGTTAATCCCATCTAGCAAACAGTTAATGAGTTGATGTGTGCGGGAACATTTCTGATGACGCAGATATTTTAAAACAGATTGTCTCCATGCAAATAAACCTACATATGCTACAAATCAAAAGTTTCTTCTTCAGAAAACTCCAGCTGCTAGATAGACCTGAATACATTTTTGGCTCACAGTGCATGTTCCATAATAGGCTGTGCAATAGGATTTCATTTCACTACATGGATTCAATATTTGCTATTGACCACTTTGAGGAGACAAAAATTAAAATGATTTGGTGGTTTATGAGATACGTAAGGAATAAAAACAGAAGCTTAAGCATCTTAGAAATGCAGACTGTATATTATTAAAAAATAATAGAATACAAATACTAGGGAATATCTTTGTTATGTACAATGTTACTGACTACGTATCTTAGCTTCATTTTGTATTTATGAATATATTTTCAGTAGAAGGATAAATAGGTGAAAATAGTTCACTACCATATGATTTGTTTTATCCTTAGGCATTGCCTGGGGTTACTGGTACAGCCCTGGCTCTCAGTACTGAAAAGTGAAATGTGCAACAATGAAAATTTTATTAAAACGTATGTTAACCCATTACAGTATGTTCACTTCCAATTCTTTGTAAGAATGCGTGATGTATCATTTTGTGTGTGTCATTTTTTAAAAAAGATATGAGTCAAGTAGAGGAGCAAATTTAATGGGAGAATTTTATGGGAAACATTATACAAATGGCAGACTGTGCGATTCCTATTATTAAAATAATTTGTCATGGTAAGAAAAAAAATGGTATAAATTTCAAGAAAGAGTCTTCTTTAGTTATCTGCCCTTTTTTAATGACAGCAGCTTTTGTGCAGTAAAGGCAGACACGTTTTCAAGCAAAGCCCATTTCAGACCAGAATTTCTGAGAGCCCTATTAATGTTTCATGCTAATCAAGGAGAGTGGGAAATAGAGCTGACAGGTGCTTTCTACTCTGCTTATTCCTGTCTTCCTGCATTAGACATTACTAGCTAAAAAAGAGCCAATATAGTTCCTTTCCAGTGCATGTGGTGACAAGGGCAGGAGTATAATGTTTCTTTTTATAAGTTTATAGTTGTTTTTCTTATTGCCTCCATTGGTGACATCCAAAAATGTATAGATGTGACAATTATTAATAAAAAATTACTTAGCTTCAAACCATGACCAGAACTGGACTTTGAAAATTCCTCCCAGCACACTTTGGAAACTCCAATGCCCTTGTAGCATATCTGAGATAAACGGAGGTTCACCTGGGATCCTTGTTTTAACAGCACACACTGTAGTGTTTCCATCTGAGTCAGAAAAAAACACATACCTTTACTCTAGGACAAGTCTTTTTGATTAAGGAATGTCAAGGTGAGGAACAAAAGTAAACTCTTCAAGAGGTAGCTTGAAGATAAAGCATGAAAGCTGCAGCGGGCATTGCTGGGAGCTGCCCTTTGCCACTCTCCCCTACCCCAGGTACCTGACTTGCACCTCAGAGTTAGTCAGGCAGAGCAGCAGCACTCTGAAGTAAGTGCTCAAATCCCAGATATAGCTCAAGGAGAGAGTGACGTGCCTTTGAAAGCCTACTGAGAAGCCCCATCTGGCTGAGTTTAGGTACACAAGCAGGAAGGGAGGCTTTCCCTCTGGAGATGCTCAAAGGCACATGTCTCCAGTGCCTGTGTGAAAAGTTTCAGTGCTTCCTCTGGGAAGCCTGCTTCAATAGGCTGGTAAATGCAGATGCAAGTTAGGTGCCCAGGTGAGGAAGACCAGACTGTAGACTATGACAACAAAATGGCTAACATCTGCAAGCTGGGACTTTACTCAACTGTATTTGTACTACACACACACACACACACACACACAGGGAATTTCATAACTATAACAGCTAGTAATCCTTATCTTAACTTCGCTGGCAAAATCTGGGAAAGAAGAAAGTGAGCCCACTGTTTCAATACATGGCTTTTTCTACGCAAAGCAGACATCTTTAGACCACCTTAATTGCACATGGCAGTCTATGTAGCTGTTTTTTAATGTAAATTATAACATACACAGGAATTCAGAAAATACTGATTTACTCAGGTATCTCCATAGACCTTTTGAACTTTGAAAAAAAAGGGCTGCATTTGCTTAATTGAAATTACTTTACATCACCAAATTTAATTGAGGCACGTCCCTAATCTAGACCACATTACACTGATTTAATTTTTGCCTACTTTGATTTTGCTTGCTAGTAATCTATTGCTTTAAGTTGAATTAATAGATATGTTCATGCATATTTGAATATGTATGAATCCAGCTTAAACAAATTTATATTAAGAATCAGAATCAGTTTAGTTAAATTCTTTTAAACCACTGTAGCCTTTTCTCATGAAATGGACATGAATTTATTAAAAAATTGTGGGTTATAAAAGGAAAATAATTACCACCTTTGTCTGTCAACACACAAGCCAATACTGCTTATTTGGTTTTTTTAAGGAGATTGCCAGCACTTTCCTATCACATTTATTTTACTGTTAAGAAGAATGATTTCTATAGTGAAGCATGTCTATGTGGTGAAGCACGTGGGCCTATACCTTATGATACCAAAGGGCATGTGCTTATATTTTCTTATTTACTATGTCAAATATTGTATACATATGTTTTATTTTGTTTTTAAAAGAAGCTTTAATAAAGCTTCTGCTTCAGTCACAAACAAGTATTTTTTAACATAAATTTGTTGGTAACTGAGCCAGGTCTCTCTACATATGTTCTGCAAAGTTGCCACTGTCTATATGCTGCGCATCGGAATAAGAATGGTCCCTACAGCATAGGAAAAAACATTATGATTTTGTAAAGAAGAAGTTGTTTCAGTAATAGTTCCTTTGAATTACAAAGAATGGAATTCTTATCAGCAAGAATCTCATATTTTTTGATCTTAACTGTGCATCAGAATTGTTTATAAACTTTTTTCCATCAAACGCCTATCTTTAGTTTTTGTTTAAAGGAGTAATGCAAGGAAATTCAGGGGAGTTTCCTTCCTTACTTTAGGACCTCTCACTATGGTTGGGTACCTGGGAAACTTTAGCCATTTTGTCATTTGAGTTTAACTCTCTGAAACCTGTGGAGATCATCACATAAGTGAAACCCTCCACTTCATCCCTTGGATAACACTATTTCCATTGCCAAAAGCCCTGTGAGCCCTGTCTTCCCTAGAATTCCCATAGCAGGTGTCTAAACCTTGTTTAGATCTAGCCTTTAAGCTTAGGGAAGCGTATGTAAGCAATACTCACTATGTTTATTGTCTTTTCTGTTTGGGAAATGTTCACCGCAACACAAATGCTTACAGATATACAGTGAGTCCACAAGACTATAGTAGTTGTTACTATCATAGACTGGTCCAGTGTAATGTGACTTCTAAAGATTGCTTCCATAATCTGTCCTTTTTCCAAGTCACTTTTCTTTCCTTCAGCGGAAAAAGAAGTAGAGGAAAGACATTTTTCTTAGGACTGATCAAGGTTTCAGAACTCATGGATAGGGATTTTCTTTTATTCACCCTGCAGTCTTGATTAAAGCACTGAAACATTCTGCTATAAATTACTATGAAGAAAGATCTTCTTAATGCTAACACATTTAAAATTAAATATTTTCTTTCTGTTCTTCTATCTGGAACAATCACTTAAAGACTGAGATTGAATACATGCAAGTACGCATTAATGTGTTACTTTCTTTGCTATCTTTGTGAAGAAATGAAGATTTTAATATGTTCTTCTGAAAGCTCAATTGGGAGCCCTTCTAAAACATAGGAATAAGTTGAGAATATCAGGTTTTCAATAGAAACCTTGTGCTGGTCCTATGCAGTACCTCCTAGCAAGTGCTAAATGATGTTCAAGTTTGACCTACTGAAAACAGATATTCCTTTCACCGAAGCAGAACATCTGCTTTCATCAAGGTTTGAGACCTTGGTGGAGGTAAGCGCATATGCAAATAGTATACTACATATGCCACTTCCAGATTCCAAAGCTCATTGTTGTTAAATCTCTGATTCTTCATTTACTCTACATTTGCATTTATGCAACAAAGACTTTGCATTTGTGCACATAGGCTGTGCTTGGGAAGGTCCCACTGGGATTGAAGGGAAACACATGGAAGGATTCACATTGACATTTCAAAGGTTTCTTCATCACTGCTCTGCACCCACGAATAAATAACCCCCCCTCAAAAATTAGTTACTCCTTCCCCCTCCTCATCCTGTCTTCTCTGCAACAATTCGTAGTATGACTGTTTATGTATTAATAACTTTTGCAAATAATATCATTATTCTTACTCCCTCAAGCAAGCTTAACTAAGGTCCATTTGGCCCATTATGGCAGATACTGTATTGGTAAAAAATTCTAAGAAAAAAATTGCTTTCCTGAGGAGCTTATACAGTCCAGATAAAAAAGCCATATCCAGGATAAGAAAAATGTAGCCATAGTTTCTGTTTGGTTTTCATTAACTGCCCTTTGACATCTGATTCTGATAGTCACTTTTCAAATTAACATCCTGAGAGCCTGATTCTCCAGGCTCCTTTTAGATATTAGTACTGGGACGGGGGGGGGGAAAGTGAGTTGATCCCTAGAAGAAATCACTTATCTCTTTGAAGAGCATCTGGGCAAATATCTTGTCTACACGCTGACCCGGAATCCCAAGGTAGCGGCAGGTCTTTAAACAAAGCAAGCCCAACTTGCTGCCTCTAAGCTCAGGCTACAGAAGGACAATGCTCAGCCATAGGAAAAGAGTGTAAAAGAAAGGCAGTTTGCCCCTACTGGGTTAAAATCAGCAAGGCACTACAGATTTCCATCTACGGTGATATGCTCTGACAAACACTTTACGTTTAATTAACAGGACCAAATTCTCCTTTAATTTATGCAAGTGAAGCTCTATTGGTTTCAACAGAGTTAGCTCTGCTGTAATTGAGAGAAGAATTTGGCCCAGAATCTGTAATAAATCATTAATGAGCATGTAGTAAGATAAGTTTTAATGATTAATTAACAATGTATTTTTTGGAGAAAAGTATTCTTAACATGCCCTTAATGTATCAAGTGATAATTACAATATTAAAAGCCTACTGATTAAAGCAATTAATTATATGCTTAATTTATTTACTAATTAAGCTTTAATATATGTATAGTTAAGTAATTGCTAATGAGTATTTCACATTTGCTAAACAGGTCTGGCAGTAATTACATGGGAAACACTATAAAATGATTCTTCTAGTGATTATATGAAAAAATATAATGTTGTTTGAGGTTTTTTTCTTGTTTCTTTTTGTTGTTTTTTTCGCCCCCTAAATGAATTACTTGGCTTGCGTTTTCCTTCTTGGTGAATGAAATGTTTACGGGAATGCAAGCTTCATAGGTCTGAAAGGTCAGTGTTTCTGGATGTATATGATGAAATATGCTTCTGAAGCACAACTCAGTCATGCCTACATGAAAACAATGATCTTGCCCCCTGGTGCACATGGAACTAAAGCCTGCAGTTTTCTTAGCTTGTATTCAGATCTTACTCAGGCAAAATTCTGGCTGAGGTTAATGGGAATTTGCTGTGTTAGGACCACAGCTCTTTGTTCTTTGGTTAAGGCAAGCACCTGGTTTTGGCTCCTGAGCTGGACTCTTACATCCTTAATTCTTATACCTTGTGGGAGAGAGATATGCATTTTTCAGTCAGATGTGGGTTGCTTAAATCCTAGCATGTTCAGTGTCTGTTGTTGCAGTCCATGGTTTGTCTTTTGTTTTGTGCAGATAAAACTCCAATTAAAGCTGATAAAAGTTTTGTCTAAGCAAACAACACAGCAATAGGATCACCTTTAGACATACGTGACAATGAACTCCCAAAATCCTTTCGCATTTTAATTCCTGTTGTGTTCTAAGAGAAATCTGGAGCCTGAATTCCTGGTCCTTGCCCAAGCTGTATCACAGACTGTGGAACAGATAGTCCCTCTTTTCCCACCTCTGTGCTCCACACATTGCCTTTAGGGAGATATTAATGTAGGTTCTGAAATGCTATATAAAAATACAAATTGTAGCGGCATAACGCATATAGCATGGTTTGGTGGAAAGATACTACACACCATAGATAAATGTTCAAGAAAGGGTTAGTATTATGGCTATAAATATTTTTTACTCCACTAGGAGATAAGTGAGCAAGACATCTATAACATTGACTTGTCAGAGTAGAGCCTAGTAGGGTGACAACCCCCAACCCAGTTAACCATTACTAGATTTTCAGAACATAGAGATCTGGAGATATTTAAGCAGTTTTCCTCCCTTTCCTAATCTCATGCTTGCTTCCCTTATTTCAAGCTTGTGTGTATTTCTGAAAATCCCAGCCGCTGCCTTTGCCTTTTTTTAAGTTTGGAGCCTGGGGACACCAGCCCCACAGTTTTCTCTCTGGTTACTTCTTCTTAGGGCTCTTATTTGTATCCAGCAGGTGAAAGTGCATGTTGACCCAGAGAACATTCCTGGGAGAGCAAAATTAAGTAGTTTCAGTAGGTCTGGGATGCACATAAACAGGTCTTAATGTAGTGTATATTCTCATCCTGTGCATTAATGAAGTGGGAGATGGACTGAATCTCACCAAAGCATGAGGTTTTCATAAATTCCTTGTGCTGTCACTAGGTCAGAAATGGACAGGAGTGACATTTGGACTCAAGGGACTACACCACAAACACAGGGCTTAGCTTTGGCTTGTAAAGAGCCTTCATTTTTGCCGAGACTCCACACATCTACCTAATTGAGAAGGTGTGACAAATCTGCCACAATCTGTGGTAAAATTTCACAATCGTTCACAAAGAGAGATTAAATTACATCTATATGGCATACACTTTTACTCAGTTATATGAAAGTCTATTCTTCTGGTAAAATTAGCGTTTGTATTTATTTTTTATATTTATTTAAAAGATATCAAAAAAGGGATAAAGGCATGAACTGAAGATGGGGAGCTACCAGGGAAAGATTTAAGAGCTGGAAAAGCACACATCTATTCTTTTTCAGTGGCATTAGAAAGCAGTTTCAGCCAAATGTCTTCCCAAAGGAATCAAGCCTGTAGCTGAGTGACCTCAGCACCCAGTGACACCAGGCAGTTTTGAGCATCAACTATCTCCTAAAGCTGACAGATGTTACCTTGAATGATCCATGTAGACATGTTTTTGAGAATCAGGAAGAGATGTTGCCTACCGCATGGGAACAACTTCTGTCAAACTATGACCTGATGTGATCTGGAAATCAGAATTCTGCCACTGAACTTCATAGCTTCCATGATAAGTTTGGGGTAATTTGGAGGTTGATACAAGGAAGGTTATCAACATTAACACTCTATTCAGATGGCAGTAAAGACAGTGCTTCTCTGATTGTCAGCGGACAAGAAATTTTTGTTTCTTCGTTGTTCCATACTTTGTCTTAGAGATTGCCAGGGACTTCACTTTCCTCTGAAGCACGGAAAACTGGCCATCAGAGATACAGATTTTTATGCGTGTCTTAATGAATTTGACAAAACATGTAGGATCAAATCCTACCTGAAATGACTGCTTTCGTGGTAAAATCCTAATCAACAAAACTGAGAGGACACAATTCCATAAGTGCTCTTCTCTGCTTACACAGCAGCATCCGTTCTCTGTCTACGTAATGTGCTGATGCTCCACCCCAGAAATAATCCTATCTCCTATGGAAGATGGGTATGAATGCTTAGAGTCCTCACTTCATTTCCAGGCCACTGGAGGAAGGTGGATCAGTGTTGACAGGTTTAACATGGTAGCAACATAGCACTTGTTCATCTCCTGTGGTCTATGGATCTTTGCTGGTGAGGATTTCACAGCTGGATTGTATTATGCTTTGTTCCTAGTTGACTTTTGAAGTAAAGACATGTGATGGTCTGAATGGCAGGCTGAGAAATTGTGATCTATGGTTCAAATCCCTCCAAGAAGGAGTTTAACTTTCATGTAAATTCTATCAATTCTGTGCTGAAAGAGAAGAAAAGCAATAACCAGGAATACTGAAAGAAGGCTGTCTATTGCATGCCATCCACATGCAAGTGTCTTTAGAGATTAATTTTTTATTGCTGTTCCTTTCTAAGCAAGTTGAACAGAAGAAAGAAGTTGCTGATAGTAGGGTACCAAATCATGACACCCAGAAAGCTTGGTATTGTCCTTACGAAAGCCTTGCTTTTGCCTTACCAGGAGTTTTTCCTCAGTAAGGACTTTGAAATGCTTATTAGGAGCTAGAGGGCTTGGAGCACAGAAAATGGAAAGTTAAACCACCTGCACCACATGTCCTTCTTTGTCAATCCACCTAAGGAGCTTTGTGAAATTTTATAATACACTCATAGACTTGGTTTGTACTAGGAAATTAAATGGACATCTCTTTTGGACAATTTTTTCCTTTCTGTCCTATGAAGTGTATCAGGCATCTGTAAGTTCTATGGAAACTTTAGAGGGGGAAATTTCAGGAAGAGGAAAACATGTGGGGCAAAGTTTTGAGACAGTGGCATAAAAGAGTGCAAACAAGCTAGATTTCAACAACTCAACATTTTTACTCTTTTAGAGTATCTCAGGTTCATACTATGCACACCTCTGTGCTCCTAACCTATGCGTAACTCCCACAGTTACGTGCAGTGCAGTGCAATGGTCATTAGCAGAATGGATCAGAAATGGCTACAGAGGCTAAATAAATTTACCACCTATGGTGTTAAATAAGACAGATCAGACTTTGTTCCTTCTTTCTGAGGCTGACTGCCATGGAAAGATTTGAATCTACTTATTTAAACTTTCCAATAAAGCAAGGAGGCCATCTTAACACCTCCTTTTGGGAAGGACCTGCAATGCTTTCTGTCTCTTGAGCAAGTATCAGAAATGAGATCCCTGGGCAAAACATATTTTACTTCATTGTTTTTTATTTTTATGCTATCTCTGTCAAGAACACCTTTGTGAAAATCTCACTGATTTAAACAGGATTTCGTCTGTAGGGGACAAAATTATTCTGAGTTGTCCAGCTGGGATTCCTTATGCCATATCCAACTGCATGTCTACTGGGACCTCAAACACATTCTCTAGAGAAGACTGTCTCATCTGAAGAGTTCATCAGCTCTTTCCAGAGACCAGCCTGAAAAACTACCTCAAACTTCAACACCTTTAGTAAACCAGTGGTGGTGATGATGGTGTTTGCCCCCAGGGGAGAAACAAGTAAAGAGGGTACACAGAAAAAAATTTTCAGAACAGTGAGAATTGTCTGGCTTAAGACACAAGACTTCTACCTGGTCAAAAATCAAACCAAAGTGACTTTTTCTTGCAGATCACTGCCATAAGTATTTGGCACTGGGTCTTGAAATGGCCATTGCAACTTTTAAAATTAAACCCAAACCAACTTCTGATTAAACTGTTTTGGCAAACAATAATTTGCCCTCATTTAGGTTGCTGGACACGAGGCAGAAAACATGTCCATCCCTGTTCCCAATTTAGCATTACACAAAGCTCTGTAAGACACTTTCCCCAAATGAGTGTAGTGTGCATAACAGCCTAGAGCTTCAATACTCCAAGAGCAGCTTTGATGTGTGGCGTTATTGGAACTGATCTCTTTGACAGGAACATTGGTTGGGATGCTATTGCAGCCCTTTCTGTGTCCTCCATAAGGCACTTTCGAAGCACAGGTCACCCATCCAGTATATAATGCAAATAGCTATGAGTTTCTTGAAAATGCTTTTTGTTTATTCAGCCTTCTCTTTTGATCACTAAGTATCAACACACATTTGGACTGTGAGAGCCAGAAACCTTGGAAATAAAAAGCTATACTTTAGATGTCATTTCCACCTTTCCTTCCCCCTGAGTTTTTTATTTTTTCCCTCTCTACTAGTTTTAACTGCAGCTCTCAGTAACTCATAAGTGAAGGCTTTAATGTTTACATTGCCAGTGATTTCATAGTTTTTTTTTTTTTACATTCTAATTGATTAAATTAAAGGCTTTATGCTCACAACAAACTTTTTGTTGCTGCCTTAATTTAAATGTGTTACCTAAACAGCCTCTGGTTTACTTCTTGTAGGAGAACAAAACATTCAAAGTTGTCAAATATTTTACTTACAGTGACTAGTTTACCACTTATTGTTGGCTTCAGAAAGGGTCACTGCCAGCACTGTTTTCCCAAAGGCAAGATAGTAGTTCTTTCATTGAGGAGAGCCAGCTTTTTTCCCTTCTCTCTCTTTTTCACTGCCAATTCCACTACTGATCTTGTGCAATAAAATGTGCTTGTCAACGAAAATGTCAACCAAGTTTAAAAAGAATAGTATGAGTAAAACTAAAAAGTAAATTATTTAAGTAGAGTTGTAGTTGAAACTTGAAAGAATTTTGTTTGGTGGTTTTCTTTACATCATTCTGCCAGTGGAGGAGGAACTCTGAATTTCTAACTAGTGAAGCCCTGTCATAAATGGGGCTGACAGTTCGCATTGAAAATTCTGTTTTCTTCTTTCCCAGGAAAGCAAGTCAAAGTTAAACCAACAAACTATTGTTGGCAAGTGCCTTACCTTTGTTCTGTGCTTCCTTATAAATTAACCACTTCTGTTTTCTAGGTTCCCTGTAAATGGGATTCATAGAATTTAGGGTCTCGCATTAGCTGTATTATTTTAAAATGCTACTGCATCCTCTTAGACAGTGACTAATTTAAAGCATGCAAGAATCTTTAACAGAGTGTATTCAGAAATGGTAATGAATAAAAAGGAAATATACTGTAAATTTTGGTCAGAAGATTATGAATTCAAATAGAAATTGGACCACCATGTCCTAAACCTCAAAATGGTTAAACAGCAGAGAAATTAAGACATTTCTATAAACATATCAATGCTGCGTCTGATCTACCAATATGATGACACACTGAATTTTGCATTTGTTTGCATAAAAAATTTCACTGAAATGCACAAGACTGGACGTCTACACATTAAATTTAGAATGTATCTAAAGGTGAAAAAGTGATGATTTTATTGTAGAATTTCTGTTAATAGAATTGTGCACTTGGAACTCATTATAACCATACTTTTTTTCTATATATCTATATATACATAACCTCTATTCTCCACTAATTGACTTATCAGTATATACTACAGTATATACATGGCCAGTTCATTAAGGTTAATTTGTTCAAAAATATTAGAAGCATTAATTTCTGGCTTATAGCTAATGGCTACTCTCAGCCAGTGTCTTGTTTCATCATTAGTGTCAGCTAAATTATAACTCACACCCAACTGTTTTTACACTATCTAATAGAATCAATTGATGCAATGGTTGACAAGATGCTGTTTTGCATTTTGTCATCTCACTAATGCACATGGCTTAAAGGCATTGGCATCCATAATGTGGGGCAGTTTTGTAGGAGGCACAGAATAGGCTGAAGCTGCAAGGGCCATTTTCATAAAATATTAATGAAATTGAAAAATACACTGGGGTTGAAGGCTTGTCTGCTAAATGTAAGGTAAAATCTATTCTGTTCTGCTTTCTGATGACTGTAATTAGCAGCCCTAATTAAAAATTCAAACCTTGTGTATATTTGAAAGCATGAATCTTAGCTCTCATAGTGTTTATTTCCTTTACAAAGTATTTTATTTTACAACACTAATTGAACAGGATCCTTCCTAGCCTGACAGCCGCAGCTGGCTGGAGCCAGTTTATGTATCCAGTCTCTCTAGACTACTTCCTTTTGTAAGCAATAAAACATCTTTAAAAAACATGTATATGCTCTCTATGAGCCATTAACTCTGTGTCACCCAGTGTGGAACTGGCCATCCGCACACATGCATTGTTGTTTCCTTCACTTAAAAGTGACCTCTTTGAAAAGGCAGCTTTTTTCTGATCTTCAATATTTAATGTGGATTTACTTACATTAAATGACCACCTTTCTTAAGGAGACTTGGCCCAATTCTGACATTATTTATGAACAGCATATGCTGTGCAAAACAACGGAAGGGATCACCATTAGTTCCAGTAGAAAAATCTACTTTTTATCATCACTTTGTGTAGTTATTTTGAAATTCATGGTCAAGATATTAGGGCCCCACTAGGGAATATATGCCTGCAAACCAAGTCCAAATTGATTATATGCACATTACACTCTGAAATCCAATGTACAGCAAAGAAGAACATGTGAATGGGCTTTCACTATTGTATTTCCTCTTTTTACCGTTTGCCACAGTAATAGCTCTGAACTGTATCATTTCCTTTTTTCCTTTACATACCTTGCTAAGAAGATAACACTGGAATGTTAATATCCCATATAATGTCCATAATCGTAAGGAACATTCTGCCTCAGAGCCTTGTATTTTTGATTAGGTGATCTTTTTAACTCCTCATGTCAGACCAATGAGGCCATTAGAGAAAGGGACAAGGTGGATTGACAGAAAAGGGTACTGAAAAACATTCTGTGGCTTTACTAACTGCGTACTTCACTGATTTATGCGAGAAAATGAAATTTGATGATGCACCCTTCCTATGACAAAGGGTTTGATCTTGCAATTCTTGCTCAGGTAAAGTTGACTTCAGTGAGAGCTTAGCCTGAGTAAGGAAAGTTGGATCAGGAAAAAAAAGCAGGAAAATAATAATAATAATAATAAAAAGGAAGGAGAAGAAACCCAAAACAACCCAGTCCTGAAGAACGTGCCAATAATTTGGGCTGTAAAGTTCCAAATGTCATTGGATGATATTTAGCACTAATTTCTAGTGAAGAAATGACGGTTTAACCTGAAGTATATGTCTGCTTCTAGATGTTAGAAGATAATCTAGAGGCTGTCAGTGTTTAAATTTCTGAAGAAATTTCCATTCTGTACTGCAATACAACTGGATTTCTTAATGGTTTTCACAAATTGCTCTGATTTTTTAAAACAAAATTCTGTTTCAAAAAGTTAGATTTGAATAGTTTCTTTTTATCTTTCATGTCCACCCTTTCACAATTGGTAGCCAAGAAGCATGTAATCAAGAAGTCTTCTAAAAACCTTAGTTCCTACATCTCAACTTCCACAAATGTTTCAGCTCAGTCAAAACACTACATGTTAATGAAATTTTATTTTGCTGAGAATATTCAAACAAGTTCTGTTAAATTATTCTAAAAAATCACTGTGGGGTGCAAAAGGGGACTAGAAGGATGATACAGTCTATGTTTATTACTGTCTGTTTCTCCCTGTGTGGGATGTCTTCCCCTTTCAAGAATTCAGTTTTGGGCTGTGAGGCACAACCACTACAGGTCCTGGGAAGGTGTCCAAGGGTTTGAATACATGATTCCGACATCTGAGCTCTTTATCAGTATGAGAATGGGATTTGCAGTCTTCTCCTCCTTCCATGGTCTATTTTTCATGGACAAAGCCAGAGAGAAGATACAGACTGCTTCACCTATCTGACAGAGCATGCTCTGGAACACCCTACAGGTAAATCTGGAGACATCCATACAGCTTCTCAGACACTGGTCCTTAGTGCTCATCTTTATTTCTTTCTCTCCTTTCTTTCACTTACCTGTCTTGAATTTAAAATCACACAGGAAATAACAAAGCAAACCACACTGTGAATTTTCATTGGAATTTCCCTGCGAAGTTCCCTCCATCCTTTCTAAGATTCTTTGGGAAAAACTGATACTTGAATCCCCTCACCTCCTAAAAGGCAAAACTAGATCCAAAGATCATTCTCCTCAACTCCTAGAGCCAAACCTGAAGTTTCTAGCTCACTTTAGATCTAATCATGGGCACCTAGTTTAAAGCAGTCAGCAAGTCCTCCTTGGTAGTCAAAGGAGAGCGTCCTAGATAGCCCACCTTTACTGAGCACTTAGCATTGCTGAGCTGAACAATTCTTCCAAAAGAATGCTCGTTCTTTCTACCAGCTAAAGAGGAACTAGTTAAAAGTAAATGACAAACTTCTAGATGATCACAGGTAGCTGTGACGTATCCAAGCCTCATGTAATTTCTTTGGATGATAGCCATAGTTTCCTCCTCTCATGACAGCTGAATAGTCCACTAATCCTTTAGATGCCCCTCCACTTGTGGAGGGCCTGTTCCTATAAATATCCCCACACCTCCACATCTTACAGGATCTAAAAATCACAAAAAACAAACAGTCCACATTCGAGTACAAACCACCAAGTAGACAAACCGGGTAAACTGTGAGGGTTTTACAGGTTTACTTAAATTTTAAAATTATGGATTGTTAACACGAGTTGAGCACAGAACTATCTTGAGTTTTTTGAAACCATTTCAGGCAGGAGAATATCTACAGGCTGTGTCTGGAACTCAGACTGTAGGTTGCCCCAGTACAGCATAAAAGATATGGGTATAAGCACACCAGAAACATGAATTCAGTAGTTTAAAAAATACAGACCTGCGTAAACTAAAGCACATGGCAACATTATGGGTTAGGTGATAATGTTTTTATTTTTTAAGTCATATTAATAATTGGATTAATAATAAAGTTGGATTCAGAAGCCACTGGCTGAGTTTGGCATGCCACTGTTAGTTTAGCAGCAGAGTAAGATGATAGTCCATGTCCTGTAGAGCTCGCTATCTGTGGATTTTTCATGATTATTTACTGATTTTCAGAAGAGGTGACTGTCCCTGCAGAATTCTGCTCCTATGTTTTATATACATTTTTCTTGAAAATGCTGTAATGCACTCCATTGTTAAATTCCAGTAGCTGAGCTTCCTATACTGTAGTGATTTTTCAGGAATAATTCACAGGGTAAAAAAACTCCCATATTATTCCCTTTCCTACAGAGACTTTTTTGAGCCACAGTAATAAGACATCAATTAATGTAAAAAACTATAATAAATACATAATAATGTATTTCTCAGTTAAAATAAGGGGCATATTGAAAACCGTTGGTGCAAGACACCCACAGCTAAACTGGTTAAATGTAGTAGTTTAAAGTAATGAAGCTTAACATTTTGTTCAACATAAATACCACTTGGTCTCATGACTCAGCATTCTCATCTGTACTATTGGCAGTAGTGGTCTAATACATCCTTTGGTGGATCTCACATGAGTTTATTTTTAAAAGAGTGACTTTTTTTCTTCCCCATGAGAAGACAGTAAAATTTAGTAGGTTTTAAATTATGATTCAGGGATTAAAGCAATTACTTTTAAAGAGTCATAAACTGATACGTTGCTGAATTTGTCTCTTTCCTCCCTCAAGCTGTCATACCCCAGGCAATTCCCTTCACATTACTTATATCATTACTTTTCATCTCTTCGACCAATGAGAGCTTCTCCCAGACGGGGACACACTCAAAATGAGGAAAGGCTTCCTGAGTATTTCCAGTCCATTCTCTTTTTTCAGTTCTTTCTCCTAATAGGACTGTGGCATAAAATGCTGTTTCACAACCAGCAGATACATATCATACTTTTCAAGCATGCTTTGCACTCATGTAGATGAATAGCTCTAAGGATGAGCAAAGGGGAGGAAGACTTGACCTGTTGGCCTAAGCAACTTAGCAAGGTCATCAATTCAGTGCTGACATCTGCCTCCAATACACAGATGGTGTTGCTCAAAGAATTTTTTGAATACTATTAATGTAAGGGGAGGAGGGAAGCAAGATCTCATTACCCACTGGTAGAAAGGAAAATAGCCATATATACTCTTGCTATGATTCATACTCTTATGTCAGAGAGGGGAATGGATTATTTTCTCCTATACAAATCATAGAACTGGTAGGACAGGCAGAATGACCTTATTGCTCCATTCTGAACCTCACACACTGCCTTTTGTTTTTGTTTTTTTTTTATTTTCTCTCATATTTTCTATCCAGATAGGTCTACTCACACACGCACATACACAAACATATGTAGACCATTACAGAAACTAGCAAAAGTAATTTTGGACAGTCTAGTTTGATGACAACACACTGTGCTCCAGCCATACAAAAGGACAGTGCTTGTATTTGGAAAAATAGGTAGCTGAAAACACACATATGTGAGGAAAGTATCTACTCACAATCTGTATCTTTAGTGTTTTGTAATGAGCCATTATTGCCATATCTTTTCCATTGCTTACATGTTTTCTGCTTGTAGATTATGTTTTCAGATTCTAATGTTTTCAGTCTCTAGCATTTACAGTTTCAGGGCATGTTCAAACAGTCATCTTATGTAAAATATTAGAAATAAATCCTGTTTACCAAATCCTCTCCTCTCCTCTCC